>PVQA01001561.1:0-13452 GCA_002980515.1 Fusarium burgessii | reverse complement strand
CCTCCTCCTCCTCTTCCTCTTCTGTGGATGGTGCATCTTCCATTGTTAGGTCGCCGAATGCGTCAAGAACATATTCACGTTCCTTGTCTTGCATCTTTGTCCACTTGGTCTCGTTCAGTTTCTCCCAGATGGCCTGCATAATCGCCTCTTGGAAGTTTTCCAGCGTGGGCTGATCCTTAAATCTAAGAAGCCATGATCGAGCAGTTCCATCGCTGCTGAAATGATTGAATACGAAGGAGAGATATTCAAAATCAAAGACGGGGTTGAAGTCCGCAACGACAGGAGTACCGAGATACGCCTTCTCGTTCGACTCAATCTGGAGCCAATATTCCCATTTGCCAACCTCTGAGACCTGGGCAATGACAGAATCATCAACGAGAGCAAAGTGACCAGGCTGGGGATCAAACACATGCAGCTCAGCCACAACAGCCGCATATATCTCCAGGGCCTCGGGGGGGTTGCTAGCATCCGGTCCAGTTAGGACGGGGGCTTCAATTTCCTGCTCTGGGACAAAGGCAGGCTCTCGCTTGGCAGCGGAGTTGGCCTGATTTTTGGATAGCATATCGTCAACAGACTCGATAGAGCGAGCTAGAGTTGGGCTGTGTAGAGGGCTAGCAGGTGGAATCGGATCTTCTTCCTCGAATTCGAACTGCTGGAGATCGGACGGAGTTGCTGTAGAGTGTGGTTTGCGGTACTTGCGCTCGTACTGACACTGCTGAGCCACTTGTACAAATTGCTGTACTTGGGATGACGTAACAGAAGGGTCGCAAACGAACTGGAAGAGGTCACCAGTATCACCGCTTAGATCCTTCCAAGCAAGTACCTTGTCACCACTCTCTCTGATTTCAGAACGAAAAGACAGAGCCTCGTCTAGTAGGAAGGTCTTTTCGTCTTTCTCGGATGCGAGGGCGTCGATTTCGGCGTCCTCACCCTCTTCTTCGGCAAGGAGCTCTGCCTCGCCTTCTTCAAAGACACGCTGGACAACAAGTTGGTACTGGAATTCTTGGTTGGTACGGCGAATGCGGATAGCAGAATCTCGGAAAATGAGTTCGGAATAGCCTTTGGGAGATAAAGGTCGAACAAGGTAAAGCTGTCCCTGTGGAAGCTCGATCAATGCCTCCTGCGTGCTTGAGCCGAATATCAGCTTGCCAACTTAAAAGTAACTGTGTTAGCAGATTTCTACAAGTATGAAGGTGGTGCGATAGAGAGGGAGATGCGTTGTGAAAGTGGTGGAAGGAATGAGGCACAAAGTGGCGAGGCTGTTGGTCTTTATGTTGAAGATGTAGATGTTGGGTCAAAGGTGGGAGCAGGGATGATGCGGGGCAGTCACTTACTTCCTCGTAGGGCGAACATGCTGACCCTGGGCTCAGAGAGAGGAAGGAAAGAAGAAGGAAAGAAGATAGAAAGGAAGTGTATGATGCGACACTTGCACGGTTATTGTTGGCGCTGAATCAGGGAGTCGTGGCGCAGATATTTCCCTAAGTTTAGGATTAGAAAAAGAAGAAGGCGAAAGTCGACGATGTTATCGGTGGAACTAATAAAAAGACAACAGGGCAGGAGCAGGCAGAATCAGGCAGAGTACCTTCCCATACGCTGACTGGTTCTTTAGGTAGGTAAGCTCCCGTCTTTGTCTTGTAATAACGCAGAGTAAAGTGAAAGGGCACCGAAGCTGAGGTTGACTGGACCAACAGCTTAGTTAGGCAGGATCAAGCTTGAGCGTGCGTTAAGGTAAGGAGGACGAGGTGCGTCATAACAGGGAGGAAGTACTGTTGGAAAGAAAGACCGCGGTTGTCCTCCTGCATTTTTCTTTGTGTACTTTGAAGAAACCTTGGTTGGAGGGGTCATTTTTGCCACAAGTGACGTGCGCCACTGAGGCTAGTGGACCAGGGGGGGGGGCTGCTCGGCGAGCAAGAAGACTTCGGACTTTCAAGTAGAGTGACAAAATAAACTAGCCTAAGAGTCTTATAAGCTCAGTATAAGCCTACCTAAGTCATTTTGTCATTCAGGATTATGGTCCTTAAGTTTTCTTACCTCCCCTAAGGGGGGTTTGGGAATAGTTATAGGTGAAGGAGGAGAAACAATGGTCAAACAAGGTTTTATAAGTCTGACCTTAAATCACGGTGCCAAAAAATAATAAACCAAAGAGGCCTTTAATTTCTGGCATAAACCCCTAGTCTTTTTGTCACAGAGGATCGAAGTCCTAAGTTTTTTTTTTTTTTTTTTTAACAAAACCTAGTCTGGTTTCTCAACGAGATAGGAAGATTTTTTAAATTAGTTACAACAAGTGTAACCACATGCTAAAACATATTCCAATTATCGATTTGTATATAGTTTTTACTGGCTACACTAGCTGCTAGTACATAGTGATAAGATTGGTCATAAATCAACAACAAATCAGCAAGGTATGACATTATGCAATTTCCCATAAATGAGTCTCCAAACAATATACTGAAATAGCGTGTGGCCATGGCACCTGAAAAGTATATCCAAGAGCGACGAAGCAGATACATTCCTGCTTCGATCAAAGCTCACCTTCAGCCTGAACGCGAATGCCCTCCACCCCTTCATTAGGTGGCTCAGGACGAGAGATACCAGTAAAATGATCCACAGCCAGCCGAGCCACATTCTTTCCCATCAAAGCACTAGTCTCCATGCATGATACGAAGCTCTCAATACCAGACGTGTAGTATACACCTTCGCCAATAATAGGGTCTTCAAATGTGACACGAGGAAGCTCAATGGGGTAAGAGTTGAACCAGTGAGGATAATACCAAGAAATGGGCTTGAATGTGCTGGCACCGTCTTGTCCCCTGCCAGAGATCACAGAGTCTGGGACCTCAGTACCCAAAAGACGTGTAAGAAACTCGGCGGTGATAGGTGTGGGCGAGAAGATCTTATAGACACGCTCCTTCTGACCCGTCTTGGGATTGACAACGTATTTCAATGTGCTGATTGAGTAGAACCCAGTGCGCCCAACTCCTTCAGGTCCCTCTTTAGGTTCTTCGTCTTCACCAAGGGTAGTGTAAACAGTAGCGGGTGCCTTGCTTCCAGGCTTCAAGCCAAAGAATTCGGGACTTAGCTCCAAAGGCGATGCAAAGAGTGTAACGTGAAGTTTAGTATACGGAATCTCGTCGATTTTGCGATCGAGAACACCATCTCCGGCCTTAATTTCACTGAACTGCCATGGACTGGTGATAACGACATTGTCAAACTCAATACCGTACCCTTTTGCGGTGTCGACCTTTGAGCTGGCATCTTTAGTTTTGATGACATACTTTGGTGAAGACGACTGTGCTTTCTTTTGAACCTTTTCGACCAAGCCCACGGTCGTGTTGCGATAGAGAGAAGCTCCGCTGTCTAAAACCATATGTTCGAAGATCCGCCAGTTACCTGTTTCCACGGACATAGCGTTATCGGTTGCCAACGAAACCTGTGGCAGTTAGTTAAAAAGCGTGAAACTACTCAACTGTTTAACTTACTAGAGTCTCCAGGCCATGGATATAAGCCAGGTTCGAGGCATAGTTGACCCGAGTGCCGACCTGTAAGATCTCGCGGGCGAAACGAGGATCGATTTCCTGTGGAATCAGCCAACACCTGATTTCAGCTTAGCAGTATGAACTTACATTTTGCTTCAACATCTGTGCTCCCGTAACACCTGTGGCCTCAGTCCAGCCCAACTGTTCGGCTCTCTTTGTGAGCGACTTGAAAGGAAAGTACGGCGCTTCATAGAGCTTGAGGAAATTTTTGACCATGGCATCCACGATCTGTTTGGACCTGTAGGGCGAGAGCCCATACCTCCAAAACATCTTGGCCAGATCCCACCACCCCCAAGATCCCTCGGTCGTCAGAAAGATGAACTCATAGCCATCCCATATGACAGTCATATCATCCTTCTCGAGGCGGTGGGGCTCGCTCACTGGGAGCTGATAGCGGTCACTGGCATTGGCGAGAATATGATTGGCGCCGACAAATATAGACGCGCCGAGCTCGATAGGCAGAGAAGGGTCATTATACGCGGGGACTGTCAATGTACGACCTCCGATGCGGTCTGTCTTCTCAAAAATGGTGATATTGATGGCAATATCCTCTTCTTTAGCGTATTGCCAGAGATGGAAGGCTGCTGACGACCCAGCGGCACCAGCTCCTGCAGCTCAAGTTAGAATACGCCAAGGCTTTGATCAAAGGGTTGACCGGTAATATTGTGAAGAAATACATGTTGGCGTAGCATTCCATGTCCTCAAAGAATTTCGACAATAACGAAACGAGTTACGAACCAATGATGGCAACATTGTGAACATCTTCTGCTCTACACGGAACACTTCCGAGAGCGCCGAGAAGAGCCAAAGGTAAAGACCTGGCTAGAATCATCATATTTCACGATTCCCAGATGAATGTCTTGTATTCACGCCGTCGCGTGTACTTAGACGAGAGGAATCGAATGATGACCCGAGTGAGACGTGAGCAACCATTCACGTGACGCATGAGCATGTTGACTCTACCTTTCCAACACCTGAGGGAAGAACAGATAAATAAGATATCCAGAAAATTCCAATCCAGCATGGGAATAAACAGTACCGAATAAATACTGTCCTTCATACCCTACGTACAGAAACAACGAGGAGCGGCGTCCAGTCGGGATGATTGATTACAAGCGGAACAATCACTTTGTTTTGAAGTCAAGGTCTTAGTGCGTCATCACTCACGAGGTAGGGCGTGCAATAAGCATCAGCTCTCGGCCAAAACTCAATAATCATTTATCAGTACATAACGTGCAACGAGTATCAAGGCATCAAAATAATCTTTCAATAATAAATCTGGTATCTCGATGTGAAACGCAAGCCTCAAGTGATTCATCCTTGTAGAATCCAGAAAATAATACATACCTACCCAGGCCTACGCCATTTTGCGCAACCCTCATTTCATAAGATTTACCCAGGGAATCATGGTCCGTCCTCTCTAAACGCCAAGCTAAATGCAAAATTATGCAACTTTCTCATGAAAACAGAGACTGATAGTCAAGGAAGGCCATGAACCGAACTACAATGCATCTTTTTTTGCCTTCCATATTCGTGAAATCCATATCCCCTAATCAAGTCGTGAAATGTGAAATGTGTAATAAGTATGCTAAAGCAACATATGGTAATTAAGCGCCTTCATCGCTACTGCTGTAACCGCTTTCAATGGCTCCAGCTGTGTTAACAGAGCTATCGTGTGAAAGCGCCGGGTTGGCGCTATTACTCTTACTTGCGCCCCGAGCTGTGCCAGCAGCCGCAGCAGCGCTACTGGTACGGCGTGCAGCTTGTCGGGGTCGGTTTGGCAACGCCTTCGGATCTCGATTGTTATCATATATATTCTGGTTGGGTGAGTCATCAGGCTCGTCACCTTCTTCATCGCCACTGCTAAGATCAACACCATCAGGATAACCATCTGAATGGCGCAGCACCGTTCGCTGACCAATAAGATTTCTCAGCGACGGACACATGTCGAGGCTGTCCGAATCATCATAATCATCGTCGGCTGTTGACTCAGTGGGGCTGAATGGCGGGAAGAAGATTGCCGGAGGTGGAAGTGAAACTGGTGTTAACCGCTTGATACGGCCTGACATGTATTCAATCTCGATAGGAAGAGGGTCCAAAGCGGGGAGCGATTTTGAAGGGGCCAGAGTCGGTGAGGATGTTGACATCGTCGCCAGTCGACGAATGATGCCATCTGTAATTTTACTGGTCCTTCTATCGCCCACTTGTGGCAACAAAGACAAATCGTCCTGCTTGGGCCGCTTGGTTGAAACAACAACCATGAAATGATCCTCCGGCAATACTCCACCTAGACCACAAGGCTCAAGAGGGAAATGCTGCATATACTGCGCATTATCAGACCATGTAAAGTCCAGATCAATCTCACTATCATCGGCATCGTCAGTGAGGCTAGGTGGATTTTCACTATCAATGTCCATTGCTGTACTTTGCTGACTAGACAAAGGTCCACGATCGGTCAATGGTCGATAGTTGATGAAAGAACCAGAGTCTGTTCGTCGGAGAGGTGACGGGGGCACCTTGAAGTTATCCTGATCTGTCTGCGTCTGGCCAGAAGCACGCATCTGTGTAGTGGGCGACATGTCGCCAGGATCTCCAGACAGATCTGTACAAAATGGTGCACCACTGTAGTAGATGATCGCACCGTCATGACGACGCTTTTTGCGACTAGAAACTCCAGAGCCACTCAGTCCCCATCTCGACTCGCCAATATTGCTTTCCTCTGGAGGACCAAAGGAAGAAACCGTCTCATCAAGTGATGTCTGACCACCTGATGAGTCTTGTTGAGCGAACAAAGGCTTGTAATGGAAACTTTCAGATGGAGCACAAAGTTGCGGGTCGAACTTGAGACCGTTCTTGCTTGAACTTCCTGACTGGAACTCATCGCCTGTCGAACGTCCGGTTTTCTGACGCTTGCGCTTGTTTTCCGATCCATCCTCGGTATCATCGGTGGATGGACTCTTTTGGGAATTATATCCAGAGCTGTCGCTGCTGAATCTTGTTCCCTCTGTTCCACCTCGCCATCGTATCTTGCGGCCATCGGGCGACAGCTGAAATTTTGTGCTCATGCCCGAAACAGCAGAGCGGACGAAGTCAGGCGTAACATTGATCATATGGAGTTGAGCCAGATTGCACAACAAATTCAGATAAACCCATCCCTCAGCGTCGGGATGAACATCCTGGTTGCGTTGCTCCGCTAGAAGCTCTGGAGGTACCAGGCCCAGATGACGGATATAATCCATATTATCAGCTGGGATCTGGGTGCGGTCAGGGTCCAAATCACGGGGTCGTGTAGGCCGTTGCTCAGGCAGGGTCGTCATCGGTGGAGAAGCGTTCGTGCCTGACCCTGTACTGTTGCCGTTACCGCCAGATTCGGTATTATCGCCATTGGAATTGGAAGCAGAGCCATTGTCAGCAGATCGACTCTTTTTACCAGAGTGACCAGACTGCTGTTCAATGGGAAGAATTTGTGCTTCTCTCGCAGGCTCTTTACTGTTGGTCTGTAGTGCTGGTGGTTCGTGAATAGAATTTGATGTGTTTGAAACATTCGGTTGTGTCTCCGCGACAACTGGCGCTAAAGCAGCAGAACTACCACTGGGCAACACGGATTGCTTCTTTACCACGTGGCGCCCGCCAATCTTTCCTGTGAATAATTGCTCCAGTCGACGAACGACAAGCTTCTTTCTCTCCTTGTCCGTCATAACCATGTGTCGCGGATACAACCCTTCGGGAATATCGCGGAGGTAGTTTTCAACTGCCTCAGATGACTTGGCCTGGGAGCCCATGCTGGGACGACTTAAAGACGTTCCCGAATTAGCACCAGTTGACATGGAAGCATATGCAGAGTCGGCGGGGCGGAAGTTGGATCCTGAAGAAGATGATGCGTGTTTGGATCCCGACCCAGAGTACATGTTATCGCGAGAAGCATGTCGAGACTTCTTTTTGTTTTGTGCTGATGATGCATTAGGTGATCCGTCGAGACTTGCAGCGAAATCCCGTAGAGTCGCCTCCAATTCTCTTTTCTTCTTTTTTGGGAGTCCATGAACCTTAATTTCGAAGAGTTTCTCTTTCCGAAGCATATCGGGACCAGTATTCTTGTATCTTTTAAGTTCTTCCCGAAGCTTTTGAATCTCTACCGTAAGATCGTCGATGACACTTCTGTAATCATCTGCACTACTGCTGTGTGCTCCGGTGAGCTTAGGAGGAGCGAGTTGATGGTGGTTATAGTATGGTTTCTCTTCGTTTGAAGAGTCGGACTCCTTTTGAAAGAAAGGGGGATCAACTACCAATCCAGTCAGTTTCCAAAGAACATCAATGTCCGTCTCATTTTCTTGCCTTCCATAACATTGCTGTCAAATGTGGCCGTTGGATTCTGGTTTGACTGGTCAAACCATGTCTTCGGATCGCTCTGGCCGGTCTCGTGGCTATCGCCCGACGAATTCCGTCGAGGTGATGACGTTGTGGTTGTTTTGTCAGCGGGCCCCGAGCCCTGGCCTGCTTTGAACGATGCATCTTGTGCTAAGCGGTGATGACGCAGGGTGACTGAATCTGCGGGCGAGGTTCGTCGAGGTAGAGGATGGCCAGTCTTGGACAAAGACGGCGGAGGTTGCGTTCCGTGGGAGGTGGTTTCGTTTAGTGGCATGGTCTTTCATAAAATTGATAAATGGAGTATTGATGGATGGTTTAGCATTGCATGAAGGGTGAAGCAGCAAGCATATCGTGGGAAATGGTCGTCAAGATGGGTTCTGGTTTAACCCAAGGGTCCGCCGATCCGTGACGTAGGGGCCTGGAAGCACCTTGCAGCGGGCTGAAAGCCTGGACGTCAGGGGAAATATTAGCACAATTCATATATTTAACAAACAACGGGATTGATGGAGGGTATGAGCAACGAAGGTTCTCGCAAAGGACAGAGACGAGTTGCTATTGGCTACGGGGTGAGGACCGATCGATCGATCGAGGCTTCATCGCCAAAATGACGAAAGATGATGAGAGACGGGTTACACTGTCCCAATAAGGGAAAAATGCCGGGTGTTTCTGGGACACTTACTGTTTCCAACCAAAAAAACCCTACTTCAAAACAATTGAATCCTTTTCATAAATTCCTTTACAAATTTTGCAAAATTTCTCCGATTCAACAAGTTGTTGGCTGACTATTTCCCGAATACTGTCGTTGAATATCCGTGAGTACTGACTTGGCGCGAATCACAGCTTCTCTTCACAATCAAGGTCGCATCCACTCGAAAAAAGAGTCGTAGTCGTTCAATGATGAACCTTGGGTCAAACAGCGAAGCTCATGGAAGCTCGATTTATTAACCCGAAATCAACGTACTCGAGAAAACCAACCCTTATCGTATATCATGCAACAATGCAATTCTCGATAATTTAGCGATTGTTGCTGTTTACTGCTGGATCGCGGAATTCGAGTTGTTCGTAGAAACTGCTGAGATCGGTGGTTTATTGGCGTGTTTGCGTAAGGTAGTAATAAGCAACGCCAATCAGTTAAGAAGTGCGCGGCGAGTGTTGTATGGTGAGGACAGTAAGCCTTGCGAGATGAAAAGGCAGCAGAGACAAGACAGCTTTCAGGGCTGAAATGTGGTTGAAAGAAGAGAGAGCAAGCGGTGGAGTCTGGTATTCCAACGGTCGATATATGAACAGACCAGGGTGGCACCGATGTGGTGTGAAGAAGTTGGAATGAGGAGAAGCAACAGCTTACGACCGTTCCACGGAGCTGGAGGGGAGGGAAGAGAGGTCAAGGAGGGTGGATGGATGGGGTTGGGGGTTAAAGAGTAAAAAAGCCACAGGCCGGAAAGACCGTCCTCGAAGGATACTTAACAAGAGGAAGGTCAAAACCTAAGACGGATGGCAACTCTGGGAGGCAAAATTCGAGACAGTGGCAGTGGGCAGAGAGAAGAAGGCATTCAGGGCCTCCACCAGAGGCAGAAGAGTTTTGTCTTTCACTCCCGGTGCAGAGAGAGAGGTACCACCCCATCCATGGCCGTGGCCATGCCCACCCGCCAGGGCAGCCGAGTCCCGGGGCGGCGGCGGAATCCATCGCAGTGCGGCAGAGTAGGTACAGACAGTACAAGGCGACGGCGGCGACTTGGGTTGGGTGAGGGCCAGGTTGGGACGAGGATACAAGAGCTAGAATTGATATTACCGATCAAGCCCTCATTGCTCCGATTTCCAAGTCGCTGGAGAAGCATAGAGATCAGAGACCATCGGACCCAGAAAAAGCCAAAAGCAGGGACCTCCTCTAACGGGCTCGACTAGTGCCTCAGAGCACAACTAAGGGTGTGGATCTCTAATCTGTTCACTCCTATTTTAGTCGGACACGCCAACCTGCTCTTGTTTTTATTCCGCGACTGGGTGCCGACCAGATTCATTTCATTGCAGGGTCGTTTTTGAATTTCATTATGGTCACACCCTTTTGACTTGTCACCTCAGTCGGCTTCGCTTACGCCCCGGCTTTGTATGAGTGCGGGGGCTAGCGGAGCACATTTTGGCCAATAGTGGATCATTTTCTCCGGTGAAAGAAAACTAGGGCCCATTGTCTTCCACAATTCTTGCTAACTGAGCAGCCTTGTTTTCTTTCACCCTCCTTGTCAAAGCTGGCTGACGATCTTGATTTTTGTCTGTCATCGGTCTCTGCTTGACCCAGGCAATTTGGCTTGGAGAATTCCAGACTCCCGCAGTGTGCTAAATAGAAATAGGTACTTTCTCCATTTGCCGAAATATTTCATTCACCGAACTGCCGGTCAATTCACATGCCTCACTCGTATCTCCTAAATAGCTTCAGTTTCTTGTATAGGTCTCGTCTCCTATCATCCCTCATTGGCCCTGAATCGGTATGGCCCCATTATTTCGTCAAGACGCCACCACTGGAACCGGCGGTTCTGAACCCTGGTCTAAATGCTACAGCACAATTCACATCCACAAGGAACCAGCCCAATTATCGAAAGTCAGGGAAAACGATGTATGGTGGTTGCTGGACACCCACTTTATACCCGACACTCAGCTCTCCAGGAAAATGATCTCCAGACACCTCAACCACAAACAAATCCGATGACATGTTAAAAGACAAGCATCTGCATCGCGATTTGGTAGCGCTATCTCTGCAGCTTTTTTGCTTATCTGACTACTGAAGTGAGTGCATAGCACTTCCTCACCTTACAGTCACGATATCCTCTTGGATGAATAAACATGTCCTGGCACAGGTCACCGGGGAATCGACCAGCGGCGTTTCTGGCTGGATATCACGCGTGCATGATCCCTGACAGGCTCATGCACGTACCCAAACTCTTTCCAAGTTTTTGCTATTCAGTTTCGTGGGGTCTCTAATTCCTTGTTGAAAGTCAGGGTAGGCTAACCTGTTCAGAGAAGAGATTGTGGCCTTTAATGCCTGGGTTGCACGATACAGTCCAGCCAAAGACCCCTAAAACCTGTCATCAGCTACCCAACTGAGGCTCTGTATTGCAGATCATTTGCCATCTGACGTCGATCCATCATCCGAGTCAGGAAATCCAGGGTCCTTGCAAGGTCAGGTCCTCTTGGCCCTGTTCGGAAATGCTTCGAATGGTTTCTATACGGAAATCAAGGAATCGAGAATTTCGCCCAATACGTAATCGGCGAGTGCTGAGAATTGACGGTGTTTGATGCCGGGGATTTAACTTACTCAGTAAGAGAAGTCACGAGACTTGAGAGCAATATTGATAAATTGTCCAATCCTGACAATTCTCCGCTCCCAGACACTTGGGGTCTTGGTCTTGGTCTTGATAGACAGGGGAAAGTTCCCACAACACCAAAAATGCATCTCCTGTCAGATATGCAACGGGATGCCAAATTCTGAGATGAGAATCGAATTCTCAGGGCCTCCAGTAAATTCCTATGTCAAGTGGCATTATACACTTCTCTCGCGCCTCGCCACATCTTCTTTCGGATCTTAGCGACCGAATATGGTTTGATTGGACAGATTGACGCTCCAACTCTTCTCGATCTCTAGGAAGCGCAGCGGTAGCTTAGATCGAGCTCCACGGGACGACCCTTCGTGCAGCAAAGGCTAGGATCGTGGTCATGCTTGAGCAAAGATGGCTAGGTTTCATCGACAATATCCAATCCTTTGTTTCCTTCAAGGACGCGTTCGTTTAGAAGGTTGATTCTTGCAGAAGTGTCGATCAATATCCCTGTGAAATAACAAACCAAGATACCATCTCCATATGGGATACTTTGACTCGCTCTTCATACCTTAACACGATTAAGCACGATTCTCAGATGATCGGACTTTCAACAATTACCCTGTTGATCACCCGTTGATTGTCGGCATCACTCTTATCCACCCCCTCGATCCAGACTCTAGAGCGGATGAACGTGCTGTTTAATTGGGGGGGGGGTCTCGTTCGAGGCCATCATCAGGGACGACATCGCAACTTTTGGCGGACTGTGGTGGTCAATTGACCCCTCCAAAATTGATGATCGCGAGATACGATGCAAACTTGGTGTTGCAGTACTTAATATTTGATTTGTCACAGATCGATCCTCCTCTTTTGTCGCATTGTACAACCAATGATAATCATAATCTTGACTTACACCACGAGGGAGAGGCGCGGGCATCCTAATGCCCTGGTACACTCCAAGATCTATCGGGGGATCCATGAGGCTAAACACTAGGCATTGTAGGTGCACACGATTTGTGAAACACGCTGAACGCTTGCAACGGATGGCTAAGCTTCCGTGTTCGTCTTGATGGTTAGCCTTTACCTGTATCGGGTTATTCACCGAGTACTGTACAGCATAGAAGAGTATTACAAGATATTGTATCACCAGTGGTGCCGTCACAATTAATTACTTGAACATTGCGTCCACATGTCATATGCCACGAGCCACTACGGGTGACACGAGGCATGGGTTTCTGCGATGACTATTTGCAGCTTTCGATAGGCCTGCCCCAGTGCTCGATTGAGGGTCTCGACTCTGTGGCTTTTGCTTATTCCCGCTCGATCTTCGGGATCTTGCTATTCTCCCACGATCGTCACCAAAATCTGTACGTACACAGCATGACCAAGCGCAGCTGGACCCCTTCCTCTCTTAGCTCCCGCGTTAGTGGTTGAACTACATTTCTCACTCTTTTTGGAGGACCCCTTGGCCGCCGGAGCGGGACCTCCGGTGTCCCTTGACGACAAGGGTTTTGGGGATGTTGTTCGAGTGTCCCTGGCAGATGATGCTTGAAGCCACGCATATAACCCCTGGGCGATCATCGAATTTGAGATGAACTGAGGAGAAGATGTGGCTCATGAGGTTGCACAGATCTAAAGCAGCCGATCGCCCAAGATGCGGGAGGTGATCTCTGATCTGGCCTTAGGGTTCTCGGCTCCAACTCCGAACATCACTATTGGCTTACAGTATTTCTAGTATAAACTTGAGCGAGTTAAATTCTACATATATATGAGAAGGTACTATAGCAATGTTTCGTTAGTCCTTTCCAACCACGGTTCTCGTTTGCTTTACATGTTGTTGAGTCCAAGAAAGCTAAATGTCATCTCAACTAGGCTCTGACCTTTATTTTCGGCCCTGCTGTTCCTATTCCCAAGCTCCCGGTGACATGATCTTGAAGACCCTGTTGCCAGACATCAGGCCCTAGAAGTCTTATGAACGGTAATACTGCCTGTTTCATAAGCTTCCCCAGTGTTGGGAAACGAGGTTTCAGATGCCCTAATTTTATCAGCTTGTTAGCGGCCATGCAGCGGACTGACTATAATTCGCTGATTTTGGTTCTTGCAATAACTACAGTGATTTCTAACAGCCACTTCATGTCTCTGCTCATAGTTGAGAACTACATACAACTAAGTCAGCTAACCTTTGCCACCTGAGCAAGCCTGAAGCGAGTAATGTCATGTCTTTCTTGTACAGTGGGGGAACAAAAGTT
>PVQA01001559.1:0-20062 GCA_002980515.1 Fusarium burgessii | reverse complement strand
CCCTTCACTAAGTACTAGGTAGCTTTCCTAATCCCTCTATTATTTCGAGTTCATTGTCCTCAACGAATAGCTCACTTACACCAGGCCAATTCCATTCCCCACAATGACCTACCCCGCAAAGGCTCTGGAGATACGGGCCGGCTAAAACGTGTAAGGAGTCTATCCTGTACCTTAGATTGTATTACACTTTGCATCTTTACTGCTCAACTTTAAAATATTTACATAACAATATATCGTTTTCCTGGTATGTATTCAGTTTTACCGTTGTATTTTAATCCTTAACAACTTCTAAGGCTCGCTTCGTCTAACCTTGATATCACAACTACCTTAGACTAGCAGACTAAATACTACCATAGTAGGCCAGTATAAGATTGAGAAGAGAACACTTAGAGTACCCCTTTGTCAGTCCTGCACTCTGATAACATTCACCATAGAATTATCCATCAACCTTCCTTCAGACCCCGACACGAATAGTAGTTTAATTTACTATATTAAAAGGCTTTTCTCATTTTTCCTTTTTTTCTTCCCTTCCCACCTCCTACGAAGCATTGTGCTGATAGTATGACTCTCATGAACGAGGGATATGCCCTCCCCTGCTTCATTGGTCTCCTCCCCCACCTTGTTTTGCGGGGTCCCCGCCTTTGCACTAACACCAGCCAGATCAGCATTGATCTACAACTCGTCATTGGTTCACTACAGACTAAGCTGCTTCGAGTAATCAAATATCCGTAGCTATTGAATGGCCGGGCAATTGGATTGTAGAACCCGAGCTGGAACCGTATTTGCCGGGCTGAACCGAGACACCCACCGAGATACAGCTATGAAAGGACCTATCATCCTCATCTCTCGACACTAATTCAGTAAGTACTTAGTTACTCATCATTTCTCTTCAGTATTTGAGCAATTCCCCTTAAGGAGAATCTTCACAATGTCAGACCCCACATCTCGCCTCCGCTCTATTCTCAACCATCTTCGCCCTCACCCTACGGCGCCCGTCAACTTCCATACTCTATCACCTACAACATTCCTTGAGCGTGCTGCTTCCATTGAACCAGATGCCGAAGCCATCTTTCATATTACAGTCAATGGCGCTGTGCTACGGCGCTCGTACGCCGAGTTTGCAGACCGCGCTCGAGGTCTTGCTTACTACTTGCTGAAACATGGCTATCGTCGCGTAGGCATCCTCGCGCCCAACACGCCAGCTTTCTTGGAGTCTATCTATGGCATTGTTGCGGCGGGTGCTGTCATTGTGCCGGCGAATTACCGCTTGAAGCAGGACGATATCGCCTACATCTTTGACTTTGCGGAGGTGGATTGCATTATCGTTGATCATGAGTTTGTTGGCTTGCTTGATGCTTATAAGGGAAAACACCAGAGTGTGCCTTTGATCGTTGATATGGTTGATTTCCTCCCCCGCGCGTATGTGCATTCTCTTCTTGAAGCTGTTGCTAACCTTGCTTGTCAGGATACTGATGCAACTGAAGGGCAATTATCTGGCCCTTTTGACGAAGCTGTTCTGGAGGGGTTAAAACATGACATAGACCAAGGTAGCCATGGCTGGGCTGGTCTTCATGCCCAGGCCCGAAGTGAAGACGACATGCTTGCCATCCCCTTTACCTCTGGAACGACCTCACGTCCTAAGGGTGTTATATACACACATCGAGGCGCTTACCTTGCTGCCATGGCCAACATTATTGAGTCAGGCCTCAACATTGGCCGTTGCAAGTACCTATGGACGCTCCCTATGTCAGTGAATACAGCTTCCCCATCATGAAATCTTCGAGTGGCTGACCGTGCATAGGTTCCATGCAATTGGTTGGACATTTCCCTGGTCTGTTGTTGCTGTTCGCGGCACCAATATTTGCTTAAGAAAGATCGACTACCCGCTTATCTGGAAACTGCTGAAGGAAGAGGGAATTACACATTTCAACGCCGCTCCCACAGTCAACACACTGCTAGTCGCGGCCAAGGAAGCTGAAAGGCTACCACAAGAAGTCAAGGTCACCGTGGCCGCCAGTCCACCCACTGGATACCTCTTTGAGCAGATGGTACGTCCTACGAAATGCTCTGGCCTTCGAATCAATCGGAGCTAACCATGATATATAGACCAAACTTAATCTCATGCCTGTTCACGTTTATGGAATGACAGGTACGTAGCAAGGACTTTCAATAGAAGCAATTACTAACATTCTTTTTTCCAGAAACGTACGGTCCCATCACGAAATGCTATGTGCTCCCCGAATGGGATAACCTACCTCCCCAAGCGAAATTCGCCAAGATGTCCCGGCAAGGCCATGGCTTCATCACCAGTCAACCGATTCGAGTTATCAAGCCAGACCAACCACAGGGTGTCCTCATTGACGTTGCCAGGGACGGCAAGGAAGTTGGCGAGATCGTGTTTATCGGAAATATCTGCGCCAAAGGATATTATAAAGATCCCGAGGCTACCCGGCAGTTGTTCGCCGGAGGTGTACTTCACTCCGGTGATCTAGCCGTCTGGCATCCTGATGGTAGCGCCCAAATTCAGGATCGCGCGAAGGATATCATCATTTCGGGTGGTGAGAACATCTCCTCCGTTGCTCTCGAAAGTATGCTCGCTCAGCACCCGGACATTCTCGAGGCTGGCGCCGTAGCTGTACCAGATTCGCACTGGGGCGAGCGACCCAAGGTGTACATCACAGTCAAGGATGGCAAAAGTGTAAAGGGAGAGGAGGTCATTTCGTGGGCTAAGCATCAGAGCGACATTAGCAAGTTCATGGTTCCTAGAGAGGTCGAGGTTGTGGATGAGTTACCTAAGACGAGCACAGGCAAAATCAAGAAGAACGTGCTGAGGGAGTGGGCTAAGCACGGAAGGAAATAGCAGGTTGGCTAGGCGCGCGTAGGGAGATAAGCGGCACAGAACTTGTTTGAGTAACTTAGATTTTCTCTTTTAGCACTCTCGTATTTATCTATAATCTCTCTAGCACCACAGTGCAGTTGCCCGAGTGGTACAAATTTGGTGAACAAGTTTCCTTCCAAATTCTTGTATCATGATAGGATATGTGATTAAGCAACATTCATTCGGAAGATAGCACCTGCGGACCCTTCGTCCAGCCCATCCAGTGCCTTCATATCATCTTGGTCGAGAGCGAAGTCAAAAACATCAATATTCTCCCGAATTCGATTTGGGTTCGAACTCTTGGGCAAAGGTATCCAGCTTTTCTGTAGCGAATACCGGATAAGAATTTGTGCAGGGGTCTTGCTATGCTTTGATGAGATTCTTTGTATCTCTGGGTTATCCAGCCGACTGCCTGTTGCAATTGGGCTGTAAGCCTCGATAACGATATCGTTGTCTTGACAGTAGCTAACGACATCTCGTTGCTGACACCAGGGGTGTAGCTGATATCACACAGGCGCCAGCGCCATATCGTCAGATTGGCTTCAAGAGCACAAAGAAGACTCTAACTCACCTCGATTTGGTTCGCACTTGGCGGCCACTCTGTGGCATACCCCTTCAGTTCTTCAAGATGCCGCACTCGAAAGTTACTAACACCAATACTTTTTGTTCTTCCCTCCCTCTTGACTCTTTCCATCGCTGCCCATAATGTCTGCCGGTGGTCTCGGGATGGGCCAGGAACGTGTATCAATAACAAGTCCACGTATCCATTGACTCCAGCGATACGGTCCACAGTTTCAACAACATCTTGATACACGTCACCCTGGCCTGCTTTCCTTCGTGGGTTTCCAATTTTTGTGGTAATAAAAATCTTCTCACGAGGCACACCTGACTGTTCAATGGCTTCATGGATGCGCATCTCATTACGATACAATGTAGCAGAATCAATGGCAAGGTAGCCTGCCGAGAGTGCTGCGAGAACCGCAATGGTACATGTTTGACCACGAATTTTGTAGGTACCGAACCCGAGACGAGGGATAGTGACTGTCGTGTTTTGAAGAGTGAGGCGGTCCTGGGCTCCCACTGTGGTGGTCATGGTAGAGGTTGTGCAGTAACTTGGGCTGTGTGATAATATAGTGCCATGTCTATGACATATGTTGTGAGCAAAAGCCTCTCATGCCCTGTTTTCACCCAATCAAAGATACCTACGGCGTAGCATGTAGGTTACGTTACAACATAGAGGGCTAGGAACTTTTATCTGCATCCAATTGCTACCTCTATCATGTTTTGCTAATTTCTTGGGAAAACTAACTAAATTTCACAGGTGGCTTAGGACATGGTAAAGAATGGAAATTTCTTTCAATAATGAGCCTTCATCCTGGTCATGTGTAGGAAATTCGGTCAGCCTTCGGAATCAGTGTTTTGCTTCACTGTCAGATAGGACCTTCCGGCACGACGTCTTCAACTTGAACCATCCTACCAGAGTATATGCAAGGTCAAGGATTCTGCATACATGGATTGGGTGTTAGCATGCTGGAATGTTCGTTAAGGATCGAACATCCCACCGTGTCACGAATAAAAGGTTAGTGCGCAAAGGTTTATAAGGCGCCATTCACTCTTATCAGAGCATAAGTAATGTGGCGAAGAAACAGTTTGCTCTGCATGAATTTATTTCTAGTTCAATTTTTGATATCCAATACTGGTACTGCCCATTACTTGTAGGGGTGGTTTGGCGGCCATATCGCTAACAGCTTAGACAGCTCACGCACGTTCAACAAAAAGAGGGGCATTCAGCTGTCCGGTGGGGCCGGCATAATTCTAGAAACCCCCACGAAGCGCTGGAGAGTCGTGGAAACTCTATGCTTAGCGGAAACTCACTGGAGAATGTCGTCACTGCCTGCTCACCTACTGGGTCCTGCCTGGAGCTCTCGACACAATGAGGTGAGAAGGTCGACGGAACTGCTGATCACCAAACAAATTCCATCTTTATGCAGCCACATCAACTTTCATCATCAATTCACTCTCCTCCCAAACACACATACATACGCGACTGTTTGAACAGACCTCATCAATTCACGGACTCTTCACGAGGTCAACTAGCATCTCACTGTTAACCATGAGCACTCTCAGACCGTTGCGCGGCGGCTGCCAATGCGGCCGAAACCGTTACATAATTGCTGTTCCTCAGGATGGCATCAACGAGGCACAGGTTCTTTTCAACACCGAATCAGCACATCGTAAGTGGAAAATTTCCTTCAGAGATATACCATCGAACTTCGAGCATATGATCTGACAGCTCCTCACAGAGATACCTCTCGCAACTCCACTGGCTGCCTACATTCGAGTTCCGCTTTCATGGTATCACAGCACCACCTACTCTTTCTTCCCCGACGAGACGCACGCCTTGATTCGACGCGTTTACACACACCCTAGCCAACAATACTCGAAACGTCACTTTTGCGGCTACTGTGGCACGCCCCTGTCCTACTGGTCCGAAAACCCGCATACCGAGGCCGATTTCATTAACCTTACGCTCGGAAGCTTGCTGAGGGAGGATTTGCGAGATCTAGAAGACATGGGACTGATTCCTGAAGAGGAAGACGACAAAGTCCCTGCATCCCAGTCAACGACCGTGGTGGGTAGGAACACCGCGCTGCGCCAGTCGTATGGAGTTCCATGGTTCGACGGCATGGTCGAAGGAACACGCCTGGGTAACATGCGCCGAAGCCAAGGTGTCAAACAATCTCATGATGGCCGAGTGAAGGTCGAGTGGGAGATTATCGAATATTCCAACGGCGACGAATCGACGGCCCCGACAGACGAAGATAATGATGTGGAGATGTCAAACCCCGGAAAGCGAAAGCTACAGGACAGGGACGGCCCGGAGGCAGGTACTATTGGGAACTAGGGAGAAATTCTGACTGAATCGGGTTGGGTAGAGTATGTTGTAATTGAGGAAGCCGACGGGATAATGATAAGGGGCTCTTGCTAAAACCCTGGTATGGAGAGGCTGCTTTGTTGATATACGCATATTCTATGCAATTTCAACACCCACGTAACTCTTGAGTAAGATGTTGGCTCAATCTCGGTCGCCGAATTAGCTAGTCTGTCAAAAGAATTGTACGCATCTGATTACCATGCTTCCTGAATCTGTGTTATCATGTGAATATTCTGAGCTATCACCCTTGTATGGCGATTGATTGAGGAGAAGCCAACAGTGAATGGGAAACGGACGATAAGCAGACATCCATGGATATATGATGATAGCTAAAAGTTAGAATATGTCAGTGAGCCGCATGGAGTCCGGAGATCTGAACCGTTCCGTTAGTAGTTGTAGTATGGTGTTTCGGGCCTAGCAGCCATGACAGGCCGGGAAATTCGGGGCAATGCAGTCTGGACCGTTTAACACTGTGGAAACAAGCACCGGGGACAAGGCGACACGGTACCTGCAAACTAGAGCAACGAGGATCACAGTTACAGCACAGCATCCGAAACACAATGCAGCCTAAACAAAAGGGAAACAGTGGTGGGAGGTCCCTCGGATTTCGAGGCCAAGACACCACGTGCAGAACATAAGATCTCGGGAATCAATAAATTCCTCCTGCATTTGATTCATCCGGTGAGGTGAAGTTGCAGTGGTCATGACAGACCGTGCCGAAGTTCTGGCGACAGCGGGCTGTCGTGGCGCCGGAAAGGCGGGCCGAAGGCTCGAGCAGGCACATATGAGCGGGAATCGTCTGACGAAAATGGAGGTCCATGTTAGACAAAAAGAGTTAAGTGTCTAAGAAATCTATTATTTGGCCGGACTTCTTGTTAAGAATTGGGGACTTACGAGTTTCTGGAAAATTACAATGGGATGGAAAAAAAAGATAATCAGAGAAGGAAAAAAAGGAGGAGTTAAGGAAGGACAATAAAAGAATCTGGAAGGGTCTTGAAACAAATCCCCATGGGGCAACCACATTGGCTGGGGTTGCTTTTTGCCTTTTAAAGAGGGTGCCAGGTGGAAAGAAACATCCATCAGTAAGCTGCAGGCAGACATGCATGGCCCTGAGCAATGGATCCCTGGCAGTTGCCGTAACCCACCAATTCGACTGAGGAAGGTACCCTCCCTTGACGTTCGTGTCCCTGCCATGTCGTGAAAGAACAGCTTTTGTCAACCCCACCCCAGCTTTTGTGGCAGATGATCCAGCCGCGGATATGACGGTCCGAAGTACAAACACGGCCATTGAGAGGCATATCCCTTCCTTCTGTACCTGTTCATCAGTTTCACCGTGCATTGTAGCTGACACCAAGACGAGAGAGTCTAAGCTATGAGTGGAACGAAGAGCGACAACCCATGCTCTGGGTTGGGGTATATAAGAGAGTCTTCTGATGTTAGAGAAACATGATCTTCTTCTCCTCCTCCTCTGCATCCAGCGTCCTCCTCTTCCAATCACCTATACTTTCAACTCTGGTTGTTTTGTTTCAGCTGGTCTGATCAATATCTCTGTTGCACCACAACTCATCCCAGTTCAAACTTGAAGAGCTGAGAGTTACCCTGATCCACAATGTCTCTCCCCAAGGACTTCCAATGGGGCTTCGCCACCGCCTCGTAAGTTTATTTATAACTTCCAATACCGCCAGGTGACAGTAATTGACCATCAAGATAGGTATCAGATTGAAGGCGCCATTGACAAGGATGGTCGTGGCCCTGCCAACTGGGATACCTTCTGCGCTAAGCCTGGCAAGATCGCAGACGGCAGTTCTGGTGTGACTGCTTGTGACTCCTACAACCGTACTGCTGAGGATATTGCTCTTCTCAAGTCAGTAGGAGCCAAGGCGTACCGCTTCTCCCTCTGTTGGTCTCGAATCATCCCTCTCGGTGGTCGAAACGATCCCATCAACCAGGCCGGAATTGACCATTACCGCAAGTTTGTCGATGATCTCCTTGAAGCTGGAATTACCCCTTTCATCACTCTTTTCCACTGGGATGTCCCCGATGAGTTGGACCGCCGCTACGGCGGTCTCCTGAACCGGGAGGAGTTCCCCCTTGACTACGAGCGCTATGCTCGCATTGTTTTCGAGTCTATCCCTCGCTGTAAGAATTGGATCACCCACAACGAACCGTGGTGCTCAGCTATTCTTGGTTACAGTACAGGATCAAACGCTCCCGGTCGCTGCTCTGATCGCAAGAAATCTGACGTTGGTGACTCTTCAACCGAACCTTGGATTGTTGGTCACAATCTTCTTGTCGCACACGGACGTGCCGTCAAAGTTTATCGTGAGGAATTCAAGCCTAAAAACGGTGGTGAGATCGGAATTACCCTGAACGGTGACGCTACATACCCTTGGAACCCCAAGGACCCCAGAGATGTCGAGGCTGCTGAACGCAAGATTGAGTTTGCTATCTCATGGTTTGCGGACCCCATCTACTTCGGGGACTACCCAGCCTCGATGCGCGCCCAGCTTGGTGACCGCCTTCCCACCTTTACCCCTGAAGAAAAGGCTCTTGTTCTGGGATCCAATGACTTCTACGGCATGAACCACTACACTGCCAACTATGTTAAGCACCGCGAGGGGGAGGCTGCTCCTGAAGACTATGTTGGCAACCTTGAGCTGCACTTCTGGAACTACCGAGGTGACTGCATTGGTGAAGAAACTCAGTCTACCTGGTTGCGACCATGTGCCCTAGGTTTCCGTGACCTACTTGTCTGGATTTCTAAGCGTTATGGCTTCCCTAGAATCTATGTTACCGAGAATGGCACCAGCATCAAGGGCGAGAATGATATGCCACGCGAGAAGATCTTGCAAGATGACTTTCGCGTCAAGTACTACGATGATTATGTAAGGGCTATGGCCGACGCCTCTAGACTCGACGGTGTGGACGTCCATGGCTACTTTGCCTGGTCTCTGCTCGACAATTTTGAGTGGGCTGAGGGTTACGAGACTCGATTCGGCGTGACTTATGTCGACTATGAGAATGATCAAAAGCGCTACCCTAAGAAGAGCGCCCAGCATCTGAAGCCTTTGTTCGACAGTCTCATCAAGAAAGAGGAGCACGCTGTAAATGGAAATGGTATCAAGGCCGGACAGACCTGAAAATGGTCGAATTTGAGAAAATCATGATGATTGGACGGTTTCTTGAATATGATACTCCAACAGATATAGTACAATTGAATTTCAAAATCAAAGAGAAATTATTCTAATATGCAGAGCAACTTCATTCTTATTACGTGTTCAATATTTTTATTAGAGTAGTTTGGGACGTGTAGATTAAGATAAGCTTGATAAATAAGGTTAATGAAACCTGAAGATTTGCCCGAGATTCTGTTACATTAATACGTTTGGGGCCGTAATGGGGATAGCTGAAACCGATTCTTCTAATGCTGCGTCGTGAGTTTCTGAAATATGTCTCTTGTAAATTTGGCTCGTTACCTTATGCAACGATTTAATTGACATCCCAGACATTCTCTATAAACGTCGCTGCCCTTTCTGTTCCACGTCCTCATTGATTACTTGTCTCGGAAGGTCATCAGGTTGCATCCGTCCTTCAATAGAACGTTGTTCCTGAGAAGTGACATGCCTGGTTTCCTCACTAACATGGTCCTTTTTCCCTCGGCGCATGTAGTAGCGAAAGACGTATACCAACCCTTGAGCCATGAACACCTGCTCGATCGTGTACAACAACACAGGTATTTGTATATAAGCTCGGGTAAGATCATCTGCACGCGCCCACATTGAACTTGCTAGTGGGATGCCCAAACTCGTTGTTTTCGCTGCTCCGCAAAAGCATACGGCAATGGTCTGCTCTTTAGACATGCGCCTGAAGATATGCCTCAGCCAGGATGAAGACACGATTGCGACAAAGCGCTCAGGCGGTCTGGCGAGAAAGAAGCAAATAGCCGTGAAAAGAGCATATAGTGCAATGTTTATGAAGACCAGGAAGAGGACATTGCTTGTAGACAAATCTTCCAACGCTCCAGTACCAAAAGCTCCAGAGAAGGTCGTCCACACGAGCAAAACAAGGCATAGTGTTGAAACCTTGGCCAGTTTAAGAGTATTGAGAACTTTGACTGTGCGATCCTCCCACCTCCATCGTATAGCTTGACCAACAACAAGGGGCAGAACAACACTAAGACATAGCTGCTTCGCTACGTCTGCATACATATGTCCCAGAGTAGATGGGTCAGCAGGGCGCCAGCTGTTAAATTCTTCCGGATGGCCAGTCGGAAAACATCCGTAGATGAGCAGGGGGGATAGAAACGATCCAGCAACGTTACCAATGACAACAGAGATAATGGCAGCGGCTTCATCTCCGCCTGAAGCTCGTGTCATGACAACATTGGAAGCAATGGTAGTTGGAAGACAGGCTGTGGTGAGAAGGCCGATGAGAATTGGAGGTGAAGGTGTTTGAGACTTGAGGGCTCCAGCGGCGATAGAGATATGAACAGTGGCTAGAATTGTGAGTTCGCGTTATAATCGCTATGGTAAAGAAATGACACACCAAGCACAATAGCCGGTATAACGGCAAAACTGATGCCATGAACCAGAATATGTAATCTCCAATTCGTCACATTCTTTCGAAGTTTCTCTGGTGACAATTGTAGCCCACTGACAAGGAAGATGAATGCGACAGCGCCGTAGAGGATGCTGTACTCTGAACGAATGACGCCTCCGTGTTGGGCGACATCTGTGAGCGGGGTATTAGCAATCTGGGCTCCTAAGGAGACAGAGAGACAAATAACTTACATGGGAAAAAATATCCTAAAACACAAGCAATGGCGAACCCAATAACCAGATATTGCGCCAGTACGAGATTGAACACTTTCTTAAACCAACCAATCGCTCCTGTTGGAGGTTTCTGCTTTTCCTCAATCGACATTCTCAGCTCTCGAAGGCGTCTTTGCCATTTTGAGGGCTGTAGAGTATCAGGAGTGAGAGTAAATGCGGTGCCCAAGGCTGGTCTTATATGTCAAATGCTGCTTGTTGAAATCGACATGGGCAGTGATGGTATCATTCGTCGGACTGTCTACAGCCGGGGCTTGGTAGCTTGGCAGGGATGAAGAACGTCCGTGCTATTACCGACATCACGAAATTGTTAAGAGGGCGGACTTTGAATTGTCCTTGGACGGCGGGCAGAACCGCACATCCGAGGTTGTTACGAAATCATCCATCAACTATAAGACGACTAGCAAGTAATTGGAGGGAAGAGAACTTGGGTTGTCACACAATAATATACGGATCTATCATATCGAACTTGTACAATTAAGCAAATTAAACAACTTCCTCCAAGCAGACAATCAAGAGCGTGCCATAACAACTTGGGAGGTACTGGATCTGATCCGTGTTCTCTGTGGCATGCAACATCGCCTCAACTTTTCTAACCTACCATCTCTCCAAGATGATCATAAAATACTCGAACTAGTCCAGCCCAGAAACGAGGGACTGGCTTCTTATACAAGAGAAATAAACCCGAAAGAACGCCATGCGATGTGTAGTGGTATCAAGATGGGTAAAAAGGAACAGCATCTCGCAAGTCTGAGGGTATAGACAGGCTTGGTGTAACTCGTTAGGAGACGTCCTGTTCATCAAAGGAGCTGTCTCGTTCGTCGTCAGGGAATTAAAGAAAGTAAGTTTAAGTTTAAAGGGAATTGACGAAGTGTCGGTTTGTCAATCGGTCGAAGAAAGGTGTCACAAAGCGACAATTTATCTGTTTAAACAACAGTAGATGTAGGTTCCAAAGGTAAAGCTGTCCTGGAATCGTTGGGATTTGTGGTGCTGGGAGCTGGTGCAATCTCCGGATCTGGAATCTGAATATCGAGCTATCAACAATGTTAGTAATGCCCTGTTGCAATACGAGGTGACTTACCGTCATGTAACCTGTTTGCCGTAGAGGCAAAATCTTCGGTGGAATAGCACCATCCTCAGAACCGATAGTTTTCTCCATCTCGAGATTCCATTGCTCGATCCACTTCTCGAGATTGTTCAGTCGAGACTTGATGCCAGTGAATCCAAAATCATCCCAGATCCAACCAGTGACCAGTCCAAGGAGACTATCAATTATATTCCTTACGCCGTATGGGTCAAATGCAGGAATCAGTTCGCCATTGAGTTTCTCGATGATCCTACGGAATTCTTGCTCAGATAGGCCAGCAGGATCCAGAATCTCGGGATATAGGTTGGAAAATGTCGGTGCCAAATCACCTTTGATCAACCAATCACGACGTATTCGAATAATGCGAGTGTTGACATAATCAGGCGAATCGATGGGAACATGAGGGTTAAGATGAGGATAGCAAGGATGCTGAGGACCCCATTCACCAGCTGCATCGGGCTCGACGTCTTCGCCCATAATAGACGAATTTGTCGTCGACAGAGCGGACCCTATTCCATCGCCAGCCGAGATGTTTGAAATTCGCGGGTCCATGATGTCTGGACCACGCTCCAGATCCTTGCCATAAGACGGCATAGTATCCTCGGTCTCTGGCATCATCACAGCTTTCCCTTTGCCTTTGTCGATCTTGACGGTTGGGTCTTCAGCCAAGGTTTCCTGAGCAAACGGGTCTTTACTAAGACGTGATTCTTCGGCGGACACGGCACCCCTCCGAGACCCTTTCTCGTCGTAAGAAGCTCGTACAGAATTCGGTAGACTTATGCGCCGGTCACTGCTGCCGGCCCTATCAACCTGAAGGCTTGCACGAGGCGTTAAAGAATGTCTTATTTGATGTTGTTCGGAAAGTGTAAGAAGAGGATAATCGCTGGGTCCAGAACCTATAAGATCGGGAGTTGCTCGAGTATCAAAGGTCGGATGCTTAAGAGGAATGGATGGTGGTGGTGGAGTTGAAGGACGACGTTTACGCGATGGTTCGGGCTTGGTATGGGGTCGAGGAGTTGAGTTTGTAGGATTCCAGAGACGGACAGCTGACAACCGACGAGCACGATGACCAGTTCCAGCAGCCTTTCGAGGTCGAAATGGCGAAGGGTGGAAGGCAGATGGTTGGTAACCGTCGAAGGGTCGACTTGGCTGACGCTGGCTATTCAAGGCGGCAGCAGCAGCAGCGGCTTGACCAGAAGATGAGCCGGTTCCGGGATAGGTGGATCCTGGGGGTTCGAGGCTCAGGATCAGAGGGTTGCCCGGGGCATCTATGGCGGCCGGTACGGGGTTAGAGGGATAAGGTCGGGAGAGTTGAGGATCCGTCGGAAACAGGTTGTCGGCACGGCCGCCTGGACGACCGCGCGCGGGAGATATGGCGAGGTCCTTCTCACACCGAGGTGAGTGAGGTCGAGATCGAAGTTGAGTTTGAGACCGCAGCCGTCGTCGACTTGTTGGCTACGTCTTGGAGACTGAGTCTGGGCGCTAATTACCTGTGCACGGAGCCGGTGTTGGCGGAAGACAAACGTAGAGACAGAGAACGAAGGAATGCGACAACTGCTCGATGTTGCTAGACTCGAATCGGTGGCGCGAAGAGTAGCTGTTGAATTGAAGATAGTGACGTCTGAGAAATCGTCGTCGGGCGCGGTATCGGTTTCGATCTCGTGGTTATGGATTGTCGAGCGGCAGCGGGCAAAAGAATTGCTCGAGTCGTTGACAGGCAAAAGGGAGGGAGAGCAAGAAGAAAAGAAGCAACAAAGGGACTGAACGTCAAGGGGAAATTCGCTGACGGTGGGCCAATGACAGCTGCAGAAGGTGGCTGGGGAGAGGTTGACGGGGGGTTTAGTGGATAACGGGCTGCTGAATGCCCTGAAAGCTAGCATCCTCAGTGCCGAACTGCGGCCCAAGTGGAGGAGGTCCCCTAGGCAAAAGTGAAGTTGAGTTCTCTCAGCTCGCCTTGCTCGACATTTGGATTTTCGGTTCGGAGGAATCAAGTCTTGCGAAATCTTGCAGGAGGCTTCTGCTAGAGACGTATGGGTATATCAGTAGGGCTGTCGAGTTTGCGACTAGTTGTCGTAGCGCTATGGGATGATTGACTTTCTAAGTCGACGTTGCTAGTTTACTTGAGCAAACCCGGGAGAAAAAGGGTAAAATATGGCTTTGCAGCCCCCTTTAACCTTTATAACGTTGATTGTGTTTTCTTTTTCTCTTTCTCTTTCCTCCGTTTCCCTGGTCGGTGTCACCGGAAGGCCCAAGGGTTGGAAATCTTGGTCGCAAGGCGGAGATTTGCGCTCGCTAGCTTTAGATGAATTAGTCTCATATAACGAACGGTAGTTGTGCCGTTAGCTTGGAATCAGGCTCTTCTAGAGTGGTTCTGATGATGTTGATGGGACGAGGCTCTTCTATTTTGTAATGGTGTCTTCAATTTGAGCAGTATGTCATGGAGAGAGACACGGGGGGCAAAGCAGCTACTTTAATACAACCAAGTCTCATCTTTCCATCTTTCAAAACCATACCTCGAGACATCTTGTCATGCAGAAAATAGGAGCCTAGACCTCTGCGGTTTCTTTTCCCTTTCCTGTCTGGGCCATCTCTGACATCAATCAGGTCGTTTTTAGGCATGTGAGGTGTGTGCTGATAAATGCATAGCGCTCTTTCTCGTCGTCTAATCTCCATCTCGAATCTTCAAAACCTGGAACCAGGGGCTTTCGAGTCCCTGGGCTCCAAACTAGCCTCCATCCCCTGATTTGTATTTGACAGGAGACCGCTTCTTGACAGGGGTTTTCCACAGTTCCCCAAGTGACGCCATGCTGGGCTTCAATTTGTGCGGGCGTTGGCCCTGGTCTAGAGAATTGATGCTTGGCCTTGAGCTGAAGTTCATCGCATCCTTTCAGGTCGTGGCTTATGAATATTCATGGGATGCAAGTGATGGCCTCAACTGCGAGGGTAATTTCTGGACTTCTTCATCACCCTATTCCTGCATATGCATGCGATCGCGAGAGCACCTGCATAGGCACTCGTACAGTTCCTTGGTGCATAAAAATCTGTCATGTTTTTTGTAATTGTTATAATCATTCCTCCTGAGATAGCCCCTGTCTCAAGTTGGGACGAAGGTCTCAAACTTAGTTCGCCGTTGCAAATTTTCAAGATCGTTACGACGGAAGAGAGATTTTCTATCCCAGTCAGTCTCGGTTGCTTTGTGTTGACGATAACATGTATTGGCTATAGAAGGTCATTATTGTTAAGATGTGCTGCACGTGGACTCTTGCGATGGAGTTGGTTGACTGCACCCCTGATCCTCCGGAACTACCCGACATATATCGACATCAGCTGAACGTTGACGTCACGCTGCTAAAAGATTTCGTTCTGCTGTCGACTCTGCATACCTTACCTCAAATATCTAGGTACCTAGTAGTCACCCTCTATAAATCCTATCTCCTTGATCTGTTTTAGATGTCAAGCCTGAGCAGTTGCTGATTTACCCTGAGCAGAGGTGATTAAGTGGCTGATGAATACCTACCTACCTGTACCTAAGCTGAGTGCCTAAGGTAGCCGATGTCTCAGGCGTCTGCACACAGTTGCTGGCACAGACTTTCGTGTTCCCTTGGCCATTGGCCTTGTTCTCGCTGACTAGAACAACACGTCACTTAAATACCGCGATACGGTATACTTGCAAAAGCTCTTAGATGCGTGACACAGGTGCCTCATCCCCAGTATAGGAAGCAGGTTAATGAACTCGAGAAAGTATCGCTGATGGCATGAGATAGCTATTTAGCCACAGACGTATATCTCTAAAACAGATAGGTGTCCTAATTCAAAAGTCTAGGCACACATACAGACTTCCGGGAGTGAATGGAGTCTTGCATAAAACACTCAAATTGATATGGAACCATTCCGTGATCATCCCAGCAATAGAAATACTGGATTGTCTGGATGGTTTTGTTAATTTTATAGCTGTCAGCATCAGGGTCTTGTTATATACGACACATAACATACCAATTATGACACCTTCAACCACATTCTATCTCGATTTCCCGCTTCCCTTGCATGGTGATCGACATGGCTCAGAACCTATTTCAAGAAACACTCACCTGACGGTCAAATCACAGGGCCATGTCGCCCACTAGCTCCTCCCTTCTTCTGCATCAATTTGATATATTGGCTACACGGGCCAACTTTCCCAGCTGAACAAACGAGAAGTAGCTTAATAAAAACTCCGGATCTTCCTTGTAATGAATCCAATGGCCAGCCCAGCTTCAGCTTCAGCACCAGCGCTAAATTACAGCATAAGGTGTGGTAGGTAGCACAAAAAACAGCCAAGAGCTCCCCTCTCGTCAGTCTCATTCTCAGATAACGTAGGTAACTTCATTACTAAGTGACGTCGTTTAAGACAACTCATCGTCGTCACTCACTCTCTGGACGAACTCATCGCCACCACATTCCAAATTTCCCAGTGTCGCACCACGCCCCCATTACCTACGGACATTACCTTTCCTCAACTATTGCCCTTATCTTCCGTCATCTTCATTGTCCCCCTTCACTCTACGGGTCGGGGAGTTTTGTCGCGTGACTTGGCCCAATGCGCCGCCTTTTCTCTACCTAAATCATTACATACTTTGGACACAGTTTTAAGCTTGGCCTTTCACCAACACTGAGTGCCGCCCTGCACAAACGGTTATAGCGGTTTGAGCAATTGAGCTTCGGCCATGACGGACGACAGTACAGCGTCGTCCCCTGCCGCGGGACCCGCTACCGGTGCGAGCTCCAGCTTTGATGCCCCGCCTCCCGGCCATGGACTCCGTCGTGCCATGACCGTCTCGGTCGCTGAGGATGCGGCTTCACGACGTCAACATATGGCATCATCTGGTTTTGAGATGATACCGCCTCGTCGCAGTTCGAACTTTTCAGAGTATAGTCTCAGCGAAGTCCGAGATCTTCTTAATCCCCAGCTTCGAGACCCCAGTAGCACCGAATCGGCTTCTGGAGAAACGTCTTCTCTAGCATTGTTGTCGTTGGCTTTTGCTCTTCTTCCGGCTATATCCGGTGTGCTTTTTAAGAACGGGAGCGCTGTAGTAACAGATGTTATGTTATTGGGTCTGGCTGGTGTTTTCCTTCACTGGTCTGTAACACAGCCATGGTAAGCTCTCGGCTTTTGCTTTCTTCTCCTACAACTTTCGTGAGTATGTACTTATTCTGCATAGGGCATGGTACCATTCAGCGCAAGAAGTACGGATACAGCACGAGTCAACAGCTGAAAGTGTCATAGATGATGATAGCGATCTTGACTCGAGTACCCAAATGCTAGCGTCTCACTCGCCGCTGGGTCACGTACCAGAAGATGAAGAAGTCCAAACTGAGCCGACTGAGGAATTACACGAGAGAAAACCGTCGAACCAGCAGCAGGAAGCTCTTGCAGAGCTATACTATTATGAAATCATCGCCCTTGCCTCGTGTTTCATTCTTCCACTACTCGGCGCATACCTCTTACACGCAATCCGATCACAGCTCAGTCGCCCCTCAGAGGGTCTTGTTTCCAATTACAACCTGACAATCTTCCTTCTCGTAGCTGAGCTGCGGGTGTTATCCCATATGATAAAGCTGGTCCAGTCGCGAACGCTTCATCTACAACGGGTAGTACAAGGAGGACCCCCCAGATTCCAGAAAACTAGTAATGATTCAGAACAATTGGAAGCAGTACTTGCGCGGCTAGAACGGCTAGAGTCACGTTTCGCAGCTGAAGAAACCATGTCTGCCCAAGTAACAAAGCAGGAAATTAGTAAGGCGAAGCAGAAGGACAGCATCGTGGCACGCGATGTGCGTAACGCAATTCAACCCGAACTCGACGCGCTCAACAGGGCTGTACGCCGTTATGAGAAGAAAGCTACACTTCTCCAGTTTCAGACAGAGTCGCGGTTCTCAGCGGTCGGTGCAAGACTGGATGATGCTATTGCCCTTGCGGCTAGTGCTGCGAAGAACAGCACATCACATAAGAACGTGTTTCTGTGGACAGTGGAATCACTCACCGCCATCATCCTTCTCCCGTTCAAGACACTGTTACGAATCATGCTGTTACCTCTGAGCACGCTGTTAGCGCTTAGGAGCAAGAGCAAGAAGAAGAGTCCTCCGTCATCAAAGACGTCGCGCAGCAGTAGAAATGGAAAAGCGTCGGTGCAACCAAGATATAATGGTGACAGAGTCCCAACTAGAATGGCCAAGCGATAATGGAGCGTTACAGTGATGCATCGTGCAATAGACTCTAATTATATTCCTTATTTCAACTCCTGAGAGTGATTCACAGCCAATATCAAGATATGAGCCACTGAGCGTCATTGTTGGTGATACCCTTTGGACACACACACACACACACACACACACACACAGAGTTAACATGAACTCGTATAGAATGTTCCTGTTACACTGACTAATTCCGTTAACCTTTTTTTTTTTTTTTTTTGAACGGCCTTGAATTACAGTACTCCTTGCACCATGAATTGTAATCGGGCCTTGATGCGCACGATCATCTGAGGGAATAATCTTTCTTATACGGAGCGAGTGAATAGAGATGTGCAAATAGCATCAAGACAGCTCCTAACGGTCAATGTCCGTCAATCAATGCTGGTGGATTCAGTCATTGGCAATAAACCAGATCGTGTCCTTGTCTCAGGTTGATCAAATGAGCGCCATCCTCGCTAAGATGCGAGCCAAGCTTTAGCATATCCATGTTATAACTTGCAAGGACTGTACGGGGCTCTTATTTATAAAGCGTAAAGACATTTTGAACTTGGGGTAATTTTGAGTCGATAATATAAAGACTGTTCATGTTCGAGCTAAAAACCTTTACTTGGGTGAACTCGAGACTTCACACAGCCCGCGACAATAAGGTCTTGAGCAGCCAGGATTTAGATTAGTACAGGTAGGAGCTAGGAATTAGCTTTACCGCGTTACACATCCGAATGTAACGCTGATAACATTGTGTATGCATGTGTTGCCACGCTGTACCTATATTCTCATGCTAGCTTTGACAAACGGTGATATCAGCGAGACGCTAAGACTGACAAGGATGGAGAAGCCAACAAATTGCTCGATCATCGATCGTGTCAAGCCTTGTTTTCTTGAGGTCAAGTCCAGCACGTGGTGGAGAAAACCATTTCCAATAAGCTGCAGAGAGCAACCAGAATTGGGGGTTGGTGTGAAGATCTTGATTACAGCCATTGCCGAGTGAGTATTGTAAGACCCTATTGAGCTAGAAGTAAAAATCACGGCCAATAGTTCCGTATTCAACGACGCTGGTTCTGTGGGATGACGAGTGGATGACAGGTGTACTACGCTTCGTGTGTGTGCAACAGGTCTGAAGGTATTTGTTTGTTGATTTGATATCCAGGACATACCGACAGCCGTGAGTGATACTCTGACCAACTGCAACTAGATCGACATCTGTCACATTCAAGACACCGGGTCTAGCAACTGGCGGGACAACACTAATGGGAACAAAACCCATGTTCAGACCCTTCATTCGTTGCACACGGTTGCAATCTGCATGATCTACCAAGTTGGGGTTGGCAAGGACGCAACTCCACACGGATAGCTTTACACATATTCACAATCATAATGTTGGAAATCTTTGTAGGTACTAACATTGTCCACCCAATATTAGCTTTTATGCGATGCCCTCCACTGTTTTTTGAATCCTCATGAGGGAAACAAGGTTGACAGGGGGTGTGAGTCTCTATTTTGGCTATTGATCTTCCCGTAACCAGATAGGCGAGAAGGGCGAGAACTGGATGTGATGGCTTCCATGAGTGAAGACACCCATGATCAAGTTCCAGCATTCTGGCCTGTTAACAACCTTGTTGTTCAGCTCAAGTGTGCCCACAATGATAAACAAAAAAAATGGAGCCTTATAATCTCTTTAATTTCCAGACGCGCCGGTGAGGCTACTGTTGGCGTCCCCGATCCAGCACTGCATATTCCAAAAGGGTAAAGAGACGAGAGCTCGTTAAAGTATTGGTTGGTACCTATCTCTTTGAGCGGCACAAGGCATCAAAAGGTCACTCGCCCCACTTTACTTACTAACCACACTAGTACCTGCGGGGTACGTAAAGTTCTCGTCAGACAGCTGCTTGATTTTTCACCACCAAATTCATCAAAAACCTCACACAAATAGCCCCTAGCCTGTCGTAATTAAAACGATGAGCTCTTCAAAGATACAAGATAGCTTAGATGATCACAGCTTTAATACCCCGCCTTTGAGGGCAGCTGATGACCCCACCGGCGTGCCTAATTTTCCGCCCGAAGAGGGCCGCGGTGATGATTTTCAACCTTTCAAGCTAGAATAT
>PVQA01001558.1:0-25456 GCA_002980515.1 Fusarium burgessii | reverse complement strand
TTTTTTTTTCCTTCCTTTTTTTTTTTTTTTCTTTCTCTTGCGACGCCTGCTTATCGATCGTTGACAGACACATGATGGATGGTGACACAGAGATGAGACTGGGGTGTCCCGCAAAATATGTCAAAAGCCAGATCTGCTCGGCACCAGATTTGTTGGTTTTGCGGGCCCACCAGGTCCCAAGAGCTGGTCGGTGCACCAGGGTGCCCTGAAAGCCCCTCCCGACTAGCGGGCTCTGCCGTTGGATTGAATTTGTCGACGGTTGTGACCACTGACTGGTGAGTGATTGGAGGTTCTTAAATAAGACAGCCAGGGTGTGCCGGGTAGGCTACGGCTCTTTTCCTAGTGCAGCCAATCTTGCGAGTGCATCCCTGGATTCCTCCGTTCCATTTTGGGTTTGACACCGAGAGTGTGAACAAACTGCAGATTATATGCAGATTGGTAGCATACATAATTTTGAGAGCACTTGAACTGAGGTTGTCTCACTCCGGGTGAGATACATGAAAATGCCCTGAAGGCCATGCGGGGTGCGACAGGAGGCAGCCACCACGTCTTGACTAGCAGCTAGGGTTTGCATAGACGAAAGGTGTGGGTATGGGTATGACCTTTCCCAGCATCATGTGTGTGAATGGAGTATGGCCTGCATATTTTGCATAGCCGGCACAACGATGTGGGTCAAGTCAATGTCGATGAACAAAACAACCTTCTTTATTAGAACGATGATTTGCATAGCGAATTAAGACCTGGGCCCAACTAGACTTGGGCCATGACTTAGAAAGCTTCGAGGATATCCAGCAAACTGATTCAGATCATTGCGTGATAAACCAGAGGCCAATTCGGAATCCTGAACAATCCTCATCACCAACAAGGGAACACGCAATCGGCACACTAACTGAACAACCTCGAGGAGTGTTGACAGTTGTGCTGATTTCTGACAAGTTCAAACTGTTGCCAATGCACAGATTCGTGGTTCGGAAGGGTTCTGAGGCATCTCCGTTGTGCAGTTTGACAGATGTGGATAAACTAGAGGATTGCCGTAGGGATTTATTCATAGCCGAAGGTCTGGCGAAAAAATGATCGGCGTGAGGAGGCCCGGCGCAACTCCGAGATGGAAGATGAGTGGACAGCTCAGCATGCCGGGATACTGCTGGCAAGGTGCACCCGGGCACCCTTGTCTGAAGCCTTGAGAATAGGGCGCCGACTTGTGCACACACCAGTTTTGACAGACAGATCCAGCTTGGCTTGCTTGGGTTGATCTTAGCAGGCATGCTGAGTCGCAGCCCTGAACATGGTGACTATAATAGAACAGGATGAAGTAATAACGTGCGTGCTCTGGGTGCTGGTGCTCTATCCGCCTAGAAGAAGGTCTAGTCGGGCGGCCGATGCCAAGGAAATAACTCTAAGAAGCAGGGTTTCGCTAGTGATGACCCTGGTACTGTAACCGATGTGGCCTGAACTGCATGCAGCTCGATTAGTGATCTTTTCCATGGGCCATGGATTGACCGTTGAGGAAATGAATTGAGTTGTTTGCGATGCACGTACCGCTCATCGGCGTGCTGATCAGCATACCTCTTGGCATGAAATCAAGCGTTGTTAGCTTGCAGGAGGTAATCTTGAAGACTTGAAGCATGAATCTTGATGGTAGTGAGAAATGTGTTGTGGCGTAGAGATTACTATTCAAGAATCCCGAAAACCGGCACTCAAACACCTATCGGGCTATTCAAATTGTGCCTTCCATTACTGAAACGAGAAGAACCCAACCTGGGATACCTTAGTACTTAGGTTCCGGCAGGCAGCCCTGACCGTAGTTACATTTTGTGTGCAGAGTACGGTATCTGCATGTATGTCCCAAGGAAAGAGGCAAGGTCGGTATGCATTTAAGGCACCTTCCATTCCAAACCCGTGCAAGGTAACGTGATGTGGACCATGATGTGGAGAATTCTGCTCAGGTTCCCTGTCTTGGAATAGCATCACATCGTCTCCGTAACAAACGCCAACCTCAACAGCGAGTGCAACTTCATCGGTTCACCTGCCGGACCTGGACCTCAAACCTTCCAGACTTCACCTCGGGATGGGAAACAGAGTTTATGATCCTGTTTAAGCTCGAGAATCATCTGCCGAGATCAGGTACGCCAGGGACCAGCAAGCATGCGCCAGCCAGCCTCGGTGTAACGTTCAATTCTTTTGACTGATACCATGTTCTCAAACGGATAACTTAAGCTTCATTCAGGTGCCAAGACCAAGTCTGACTTCGACCTTGGTCGGTGGCAGACCGTATCTAGCCTAGAAATGCTACGATATACCTGCTATTTCAGTGCACCTGCGCCGAGCACAACATATACTATGCCATGTTGCGCTGCAATCCCATCCAAACCGTTTTCTTAGGGGCCAATCGTGGTCTTCGAGAATGGCTATCCCGGCTCCGGAGGTGATCCAAATGCGTCCCGGCGCCGTGCGATCTTCGCGACGATCGTACAACATGACGAGCCAATCGCATCAAAGAGCTTGCTGACAAACTGTACGGTTTATGCCCTGCGATTTGTGCAAGGGCAAGCTACGAGCTGTCACAATTTATCTATGCTCGAACAACTCTCCGGCCTGTCACTGATGTCTGACAAGCCCAAGGCGAAGAGACAGTATTTCTGAAGGCTTCGAGGTGTGGAGTCACTCATCTACTTACTTGACGCGCATGCATGTATGTCTTTGCGCTCAGCGAGGCGTTTAGACGTTTATCCTAAGATCTTGTTGGGCCGCCTCCCAAGACCCAGGGACTTGGGCCTGGACTGCCCGTCAACGCCACGGGCCTCCCGTCTCTGTACCCGCTCAAGCCGCGTCACAGTAAGAAATCCTAGTGTTATGAGTGGACATATGCCCCCCTTCAGCATTGTTGAAAATCCAGGAAACAAACATAGCAGAACACAACACAGGACAAGCAAGTAAGGCTTTCCTTACCATATTCAACAACCCCACACTGGCTGCCGAAGACGTAACGACTGCCGGGACTTCATGGACTAGATTGTGATATCGCTTGGTTCAGCCTCAAAGCACGGACAGAAAATGACAACTGTACGACGGTGACCACCTACTTAAAAAGTTGTCTCCAACGATCCAACTCACTGTGCAGTTTTTAGATGCCTGGAGATAGTGACGCCTACAAAACTGGCCGATCCACAACACGGTCCTGACGTGTAATTGCTTGCTTGACGGCGGCGAATCAAGGATGAGGCTTGAATCATGGCATATCTGCCAGTGCGGATGCGATTGTCAGTGGCGGGTGCCGTAGCCGTTCTAGCGCTGCCCTAGCCACAACAACTATGGAGATGACAGCCCGTCAAATATCGAGGCTGGGACTGTATCAGCCAGAGGCAAAGCCAAACAGGAGCATAACGGCACCTACCAGCGTTGAGCACCCGTCATTCTTGAACTCTATTAGCACCACAAGCCCGAAACCCATCGGCCTGGGTCAGAGCGTTCCAATCTCGTGATCCCCTCACAAGCAGTAGTGAGCGACTATGTGAGTGGCTTCTTACTTTTACAACGTTCACAACCACAACCAAGGTCGGCAATCTAGCGCCAAGCCACAGAGGCTTGCCAACGTTGAGCAAATGCAGATCCAGCTAGGAATAAATTTTATGTCCATGTTCCAAATTGTGGTCTGGCCTGTTCAAGTCAGGGCAGCGTCAAATATGACAGCAAACCTATATATGTCCACTTTCGTTCCGGTGTGTATGCGTGTGCAGAGCAAGATGCATATGCAATGATACCCCAAGCTCCGGTCTGGTCCTCGCGTCGGACAATCCCTTTTATCGCACGTTCCCAACCGCCCTGACTCCATACAAACACAACGTACATAAAAAGGGACATGCAGATGGGGGTGGAAGCGGCGAAAACTAGCTGGCACTCCACACACTCCACATCAAAAAGGCTGCCAATATCACACACCATGGTGTGTTAGCCAGCATGGACCTGGTCGATCTGCTTCTCCAACTGGTTTTCCTAAATTGAGAACTAAGGCCATGGGCGCCAGGTCTTGGCCTCTTGTTGAGTCCCTGCACCATGTCGACAACCACCCCTGATCCAGAAAGCGGGCATATCCCAGCAACCACCACGAGCCTGTCAAAGCTGTTCATGAGCGTTTTGGGATTGGTGACGTTTCTCATGTCCTGAACGATACGACGCTAGGTTCTCTCAAGCCAGGCCATTTGTTTCTTCATCTTACCCCATCCTTCATTCCCCCTGGCTTCTTGATCGCCCTGTGTACCCTGCCCAAGCTCGCATGCCTGAGCCCTTCAGGTTTAGACTGTCCGTCAGGTTGTTTCCTCCACACCTCGAGGCAAAGACGTCTCTGTAGAATTGCTTTAAAGAACCTGGCATCCCAGTCTACGACGCTTTGTTCCCACGTCGTTGTCTGTGGCTTGGATGAGTTGGTTTCACTAATACTACGAGCTCTCCAGTTCAGCCCCGACTACTTTGAAATTCTCCGCTCAGACTGTTTATGGCCCTGTGTCTTCTGGCATTTCCTAACTTGGCTCCCTCGTCCCCGTTGCCCTACGGTTAAGAGCCCCCACTACATGGGATTTGGAACAACCGTCGAGGCCATCCGTTGCCATTATATCTCTGATATACAAAAGGCTTGGGGCGTCCCACCAACGGCAGACAATCCCCGACTCTCCGTTACTCTCTTGAACCATCTCCTTCTCAGCACTATCTCCTTGTAATACGACCAGGCTTAGTCTTCAAGACTGCTTGCCGGATTTCGCTCTTTACTCAACACGCTCCTGTTCCTCAACTGTCTATAGGTCAGGAACGTTGCGAACTGGACGATCGTTCAAGTGTCCCTGGACTTGACATTGTGTAATATTTCAAGGTACAATCATTGTCGGTCTGTAATTGAGAAACGAATTGTCCGTTGACACCGGGCAATAGACCACGTTAACCGCTGGGCGGTCACTCCTCGCCTTACTGGCCGTATTGTTATGGAAGATAGTCGTTCGCTGTCAAGACAGTCTGAAACGAAATCACAAAACTCATCTCCCCAACTTCCCAATATGTCTATGCTTGCTACAGCATCCCCCTCTCCCCACCCTTCATCCTTCGGTATGCCACGTCCATGGGAGAGCAACCGATGTCCCGACTATTCGCTTCGTCCCAGGGCCGAGAATGACAAAGTTGCGCTTCCTTCGATTCGACAGGTACATCAAGCCGAGATGACACGCAGCCATCATGTTATCAATTTGCTAATATCTCGCAGGCATTCCCCGAACTGCAACTTCAGACCCAGCCGCCACATGATCTTATCACCAAGGTGCCCGCTACAGGGCCGCCTTTAGGCGCACCACCATTGCCTGCGGCATCACCACAATACGTCCACTCGCCTAATTCTAGCAAAAGAAGGAGACTGTCAATGGAGCGTGAGGTTGAGACGGAGAGAGTTCGCCAAGTGCCCCGCTTGTGCTACAGTCCCGATCGAGCTTCACCCAGGCACATTTCACCAAATCTACCCATGCAAGCAGGATCACAGGAGAACTGGGCTGCTCCTACAAGAACAAGCCCGTTTCTGTCAAACGGCTCAAATAACCATTCAGCACCAATGGAAATTAGCGAACGAGCAGAGCCTCGGCCAGCGTTGCCCAGTCTTCCCCCACCACGTTCTATGGAACGAGAACTACCCATTGGCCGTGGACCAGCACCTCCAGAAGGCTATCGACCACCTCAACAGCCAATGCCACATTCACGGACACCCATTTCTGAACCCGGAGCCTCGCCTTACCGTGAGAACAGCTATGGTTATCCTTACCACCACCCAACACGATATCAGTCACTATCAACGGGCTCTGCTCACTCATTTGATCGTACGCCGTTTACTCCAGGCGCTTATAATACGCCTTATCAGGATTTCGTTCGATTTGGAGACATAGGTCCTGCCAGCCTCAGCGGCGATAACAAACAACGAAAGCGAAGGGGAAACTTGCCCAAGGAGACTACAGACAAGCTCAGGGCGTGGTTCGTGGCACACCTTCAACACCCATACCCGACCGAGGATGAAAAGCAAGATCTCATGCGACAGACCGGATTACAGATGAGTAAGTTCGGCCGGACTAGGCCAAATATGGAGAAGCCTGATCAAGACTGAAAACTAACCTGTGCACCAACAGATCAAATTTCAAATTGGTTCATCAACGCACGACGTCGCCAGCTGCCAGCCATGATAAACAACGCTCGCGCCGAAACTGACGCCATGACGGGCGCCCGAGGCGGTGACCTGAAGGTCCTTGCCACAACAGAACGGGGTGACTTTGACCATTCCAAGCGCGAGCCCGTTGGACCTCTTAGTGACGGTGAGGGCGCCACCTACGATGAGGAATTGGAGGCTTTGAGCCAGCGAAGGTCTGGCACTATCGGCAGGGGCAGTGTCTAGACTAAAGGTGCTATGAAGATCTGCATTGGCCATTTGTTTGAATAACTCTTTCTGAGCAATACCCTTATTCGGGTTTGGTATGGGAATAGCGCATTTTCATGTTCTTGCTATTGTTTCTTCTACATGTTTGAGGTTTTCGCCTCTAAACTCGTTTAGCGACGGGATATCCCTTGGGCATCTTGGATCATCTTAAAGTGGGGAGGATGATTTTTTTTCTCCTCCGGGTCAGTCATTGGACCACTGAGGAGGAACAAAAAGGTATGGAGGGCAAGCACCTACATTACAACGAAGAAAACGCGATATATACGATAAGAGCGTTTGCATTGAGGATAAATGAAGGATGGGTCTCTCGAATGAGCATTGGACTCAAAAAGATTAGACACCTCGCGGCAATCTATGATAATCTAGGGGCTCATGATGACTTTGGCACAGGTGAACCAGACGCCTTCTCTGCCCAGTCACATCGAATCAAATCAAATTACAAGAAAAGACAAGAAAAAAAGAAGAAGTTTTGCCAATCAGAGATGAGCCAACTACAAACTACAGTAACTAGGTAGGAAGTGTCTGACAGTGACCTACCTACTGTCTGTGCATGGGATGTAAGTTAGAGCAGTACGGACTACGATATGATTCAGTTGGGTCAACTACCCAATTGACTACTAACCATACCATAATTCTGGCTTTGGTATTGAGTGGAAATACCGAATATCGTGAATTTCCCGACCCCTGGCCCACCATATTATTAGGCAGCCAGTCTTACCGATACCATCGCTAACACTCACTTATTACTCGCTCAACACTCCCTATTTTTGTCAGTGCAGATTTAGGGGAACCTTGTGGAGGCGATGGTGAGGATGATCTTAGCCGGGGCCATTTAGAATGTCCGCGGTCATATATAGCGGCTACAGCTAGCCTATGTTAGGAGCCACTGGTTTGATAGAGCCAACTACCACCTCACCTCAAAAGCCGATCAGGTTATGAAGGTCTGCCAAGATGAGTGATGAGAGGAGATCATGATCCCAGAAGGAAGTCAGGGACCAAGTTGAGTTCCGTGTCAAATGGTCTCTGAACGGAGAGCCAGTCGACCAGCTCTGTCACTCTAAACTGTGCTACGGAGGATTTAACAGAGGTCTGACTCCGTCAATGCAAGACACACCAGACGGAGATTCTCCGGTGCTCGGATGTTTGCTCCAGAAGGAAACGGCGAAGAATGGTGTGGGTAGCATACCTACTGTAGGCGAGAGGTTGGATGGTTGCATAAAAGACAAGTTTTTCATGACTGAACTATGATGATGAGCACACATTCAAGGCAGTTATGCATGGTGCCAAGAAAGGAATCCGAACGAGAAGGAAGGATAGTGGAAAAGGAAAAGGAACAGCATCCGATACCCATAGCATAGAAAGTCGTCCGCGGGTCAATAGTAAGTAGACAATAGTTCATAGTTGAAGACATGCCGTAGCAGCAGCAGCACCACAAACGGGTACGCCTCTGCCGCTGCATGTACATCTAGACAAGCTCATGAGGCGTCTGCCTTCCTAAAAGAGTACCTTATGCCTTGTGACGGTTTGGAAGTGAGCGACTGTGCAGTAATGCTGGCTGTCAAGACCAGGTCAAGGGCACTTGGTTGGCGGCACTTGCAAAGGCCAGATCGGGCTTCTGAGAGCGCCCTGAGCCGTGAATGCCGCAAGGACATTTCCTTGTAAGTTCAGTCGAACGATCTACGCATGCGGACCAGCTGGGTACAGGGATTCACACCGGGCATGAAACATGTCAAAATTGACCGGTGAGGGGGTGTTTCCAGGCCAAGAAAAGACAAGGTGACAGGGCCTCTTGTGACCGGTCCAGCTGCCTAATAATATGCAAAAGGGCCTGAATGTCAACTACCCCGGGGACTTGAGCAGACAGAACAAGCATAAACCAAGCAACTTCTTAGACAAGACGGCAGATGAACTGTTCGGGAAGACTGATACCCGGAGTATCGATCCTCATGCTTTGCCAAGTTTCCATATGAATACCAGTACAAATCACCGGACCGACATAACCTCATTGTATGTGTGCAGTCAACTACCAGTCTTTGTTCTTTATTGGTGTGTGGTTTGTATAACCTCCAAGGGACAACCAGCGAAATGTCAGTCTATCTTCATGTTTTGCTTCGGATATCGTAGTATGCAGCAATGGAAATATTGTTTCTTAAAAGTGACTCGGGCATTGGCTTGTTTCAACAAATCTCACATGATAGAAAACCCCCACAACACCGACTTAACGGCGCTGTATAGCACCCGCTGCTAGTTCAGGCATGTTATGACCAACGTAGACCAAGACTGTCCACCATAAGTTCCCTCCGGATTTAAGAGTAAATGACACAAAACGGGCGTTCGCCGCGGCAAGATGCTGGTGGACCATGAGCTACCAGCGACAGTCTGTGGCGGGCTAGGAGATAGCTAGTTTGAGAGGCGTACCCTTTTTCGTACAGATGCTCATCTGTGAGCACCACTAGGAGGTCAGTGATCGTTGTGGCTGCGTAGTGCAACCGCTCATTTGGACTCTTGAGGAAATTACCGTGGTCCAACTTGAAACTTGGCATGATATCCTCGGACTATGAGCAATTTTAGCGGTTCCTTGAATTTAAATGCCCTGTGCTGAGCCAAGTCTCCCATATTTCATTGTGTGTGATGTGTTGCTTTGCTGGCTCAGAACACATCTCAAATTGACGGATCGTCATGGATGGATTGCTCCAGTGGTTCACCAATTCTCCCTCCCTTTCCTCGTCCATGGAACTGGGAAAATGAGTCGCGTGGCGTGGCTGAAAGACAAAACGTTCATCTGAACGCCCTTGACGTCCGTGCCAAGTCGACATGTTTCGTGATGATAGGTGGTTGACAACTGAGTGTCTCAAAAGCATTCCGATCAGGGTGGACCACTATTCAGCATCGCCCAGCTTATTGATCCGAATTTGAGCGCAAATCATTTTCTTCATCTCTTTGTTGACTCCACTGTGAACAAAGTGCCACACCTCATGAGTTGCGCAAAGACGGGAGCTACTGTATATCCTTGATGTCGTTTTTCGGACCTGTTGAACCGAAATAGAGCTTTGGCATGTAAGTACTCTGATTGCAGTGAGGCTAAAGATAGGTCTGAGACAACCTGGATCTTCTTCGCGTGGCATGACTGGCTTGAAGATAAAACTTGTCCGTTGACGTACTCAACCGTGCAGTAGGAATTCAATGTCCAACGACAGCCTGGTATTGAGATGCACCACGCCTCATCATGCCAATCAAGCTTCATTGTTAATGCTATGGCGCAGGGATGTTCAGGGCCCTACCGTCGATCCCTGAGAACTCCGGAGCCGCCCTCCATTATGTCAAAATGAACGACGTTACCTCTCGGTTCTAACTTTAGCTATTCTAAGAAGATGAATTGACTTTCTTCATGGCTCGTGTGTGCCTGTTCATCTCATTGCGTGCAAACAAAGCACCTTGCTGGAGTTTGAGTTTCGATCCTGGTACATATGATTGTTGTTAATGCCGAGCTTCTATCCGGCCTTCCTCTAATGCTCCTCAGGTGTGGTTAATTGAGTCTTGCGCGAGAAAGCGCAAGCAGAACAATGAGAGTCACCATCGTTCCAAAAAGTATTGGCAGGGCTGATAAGAAGACGAGGCGGAAATCCACATAGCAATCCTGTCCCCTGCTAAGTTAATCCCCGAAACCCAGGGCCACTGCGTTGATCAGCGGAGCTTATGTTCAATGCGGGCAAAGGGAGAGGTTAGGGGAAGTTAGAAAACCTTAGCCATTCATCCTAACTGATAAAAATACTTAGGCAAAGCGTATCATAATTTAGGAGGCCTGTTGATCAGTTCACTTTTGGACACTGATTCAAGGTCTTGTGTCTTGCTCCCTGAGGGGAGAGGTGATTGAGTGTCAGATAAGGAACCACCGATAAGAAATCGCAACGAGAAGAGGGGGGTCTGTTAGACCAACGCTTCTGCCATATCCCATTTTTACCAATGCATATCGTTTCAGGGCTGTGACACTCGCGCTTGGTTCTGTGTCTCCTAATGAGAGTTACCAGAACCGTTATTCAGGGCTAGCTTTGTTGGCCTGAACGCCACCACCTGATTGGAAGCGCCAGGTGGGTCGCAAAAAAAAAAAATCGGCACACTTCGCATAGTAAAGTAGCAATGAGCGACAGAAGTATTGATCACTTATATAAGCTGTTTCACACCACCTGCTTCCCTAATGTTTATGTCAATAGCCTTTGGTGTGCCTATTATTCTGCGACCCACCTGAGTGCTAAGCCAACTTAGGGCTGCCGCTAAGCTAGACGCTCTTGTCGATCTTGGTGATCGACCGGGCCTTTCAGAACCGCCAGTGCTCCAGAGATAGTGTTGAAGCCTAGCTGTCAATCGTCAGCGCTTGTCGAATCGGTAGCAGACGGCTAAGTGCCACATCTGTTGGCAAGAGTGGGCCTATCGGCCGTCGAGGCAACTCGAGAAGCCCTGTAAAAGTTCTAGCTCAGCCGATGGAATGACTAGCTGACACCAGGAGGACAGGTACGATGCGAATTCTAAGACTGCATTTCCCTCAATCGAGCGTAGCAAAGCGCAGCACAGTATAGATGGCTAGGAGCGTGCCAGTCCGTGCGCTCTTGATTATTTGAGCAGCGGGCATATCAGCGCGGCGATGGCGATGGACAGCCACTATTCCTGCTTTCAAGTGGCGTGGGCCTGTAATATGACCGTCATCGATGGCCCAGTGACATCGTCTCATCCCGGCTGTAGCGCGGCAGCACCGAAGAGGCAAGAAGCTTGTTACTCAGGGAAAAGCGTAATAACTGGGGTTGAGGATGATGCTGTCCTGACACCTCATTGTGAAGTCAATCTGGTCAGAAAAAAGTCAAATCGAGACTATTGGTTATGCAGCGCTTGCAATACGACGCCTTTCGCATAATGGGGCGGCCGACACCCCTGGCGGTGGTAGTAGCAATGATGAGGAGTGACGAAAGAGAGCTGAAAACTTCGTCGAGAGAATAGCACGGTGCTTTGATCTCTGATCTCGGATGACTATGTTCGAGAACGTTTACTAAACGTGAGGTTTTTGCGTTTACTTTTGCCCCTTGATCACCGCCCGAAAAGAAGAGCCCGAGGACCAAGCTACTGATTGGATTGGCAACGGGCGGGTAGCAGCGGTGATGGTGGTGTTGAAGATCTTGGGTGAGCTGTGCGCCGTCGTGTATTGAAGATCTGATTACCGAAAGGTCCAAGTGACATGCTCATCAACCACAGGACAGGGAGGGAGAGATCCAGTCGGCCTTGGCGGAGAAAAAGTCGAAGTATTATCGGCCGGGGTGTTTCGGGGCGACTATAGAGCACCCACTCCATACTGTATGGTGTTTGTACGGTGCAGTGGAGCGGACAAGAGTGCTAAAATAATTTAGTGGTGGTGGGTGTAGCAGTGGTGAAGCCGGAATGGTGATAAAGTTTTTTTTTTTTGAGGAGATCTATACAAGTTAACCAGCGATACGATGTGTCGCTCTGGCCTCCCGCGATGCATCCAATGATAACTAAGACACAGGCAAACTTGGGGAAGGTGCCTAAAGGTGTGGCTGATACGCAAGGGAGGAAGGAATTACAGTATCTCCTACCCGCGCCACATCCAGGCAGGTACGAGTGAGTAGCCTCCTTTTTTTAATGGAGTCTTGACCTTAAGGTTAAAAGAGCCGAAACATATACCGATACATCAACAACAAGGCACACCTCGGGTATCATCGCTAGGCAAGTTGTCCAGGTTCTTTACGTATATGTAGGTATGCATTGTCTTTTGCTTCTACTCTTGACAGTACAAATAAGGCAGTCACGTCTCGGCCTCACTTTGCTCGCGTCTTCGCTCTTCGCGATCCATTTCTTACGTATCCTGCCTGACTCATCAAATTGTCGGGCTATTGTAAGCCTTTCGGCCTTCGGACAGTTTAGATTTCCGACAATTGGTCTGTCCAACGGTAAACCACATCAAAGCCTGACAACGTGAATATGTCTGTAATACGTTTGTCCATCGTGAAAACCCTCGTAATTGAGCCTCTATACGCATTTTGTTACTCGTCGGAATAACGCGACAATTGCTATTTGACTTCATTTTTGCCTTTGCCTGTTTGACAAGGTTCTAAGCCCTATATCGAGCCTTATCCACCACTCTGCAGGACTCTTCAGGACGACGGCGAGAAGTTCTGGAATTTTGAAAGAGAATAACTTGGATTATCAGTAATCGAATGACGATAAGCGTTCAGTAAAATGCCACCAGACACAACCGAACCCGACCCTTCCGGCCAACTCGAGTCTGCAAAGACTGAACCTTTAGCATGCGTTTCCTGCAGAGCCCGCAAATTGAAATGCGATCGCACGAAACCGGCGTGCACTCGCTGTGTCAAGGTCTCGAATGATTGTGTATATCCAGAATCACGGAGAAAGCCGAATTTCAAGAGGAGAAATGTCAAGGAGCTCGAAGCTCGTCTCGGTATACAACAACCATATCCAATCATAAATCCCACGAGCTGCTAATCATATATCTCAGCTCAAGTTGAAGATTATCTCAAAGAGGTCAACAAGAATTCTTCAGAGGAAAAAACAGATGACGGAAGTCCTGTTCATCCAACTCAGGCGAATGTCAATTTCTTTGACATGGACTACACCCCTGGACTGGGTCAGACAAATGACAACTTGCCTGACCCCGACTTTTCGTCTTTCAAACCACCCAATCTTGCCCAGAACACACACGAGACTCATCAGTCTCTCAATGCGCAGCTGATGAGTCTAGGCATGTCCGAGCCTTTGCCACCAGACGATGTCATGGAAGAACTGTAAGAACGGTATGCGAGCTTCCAAGACAGACGCTGACCTTAATAGTAACAACATCTTCTTTCACAACCAATATCGAATGATACCAATTATCCATCCTGGAAAGTATCTGCAATCTTTCTATGGCCCTCTCCTCAGAAGACCGCCTATGTGTTTGCGTTACGCTATCTGGGCTTTGGCAGCGGCTGGCAGTACCAAGTTTGACGAGTACCACGATATCTTTTACCGTCGGTCACGGGCGTATATTGAAGCAGACATGATGAAGGTGAGCGCTTCGGAATTCTTAGCGAGCTGATACTAACTATTGCAGGGACATGGTGATGCTTTCATATCTGTTCAACACGCGCAGACTTGGGCGCTGATCGCCTTTTACGAGGCAAAACACCTACTTTTCACCAGGTCGACGATAAGCGTAGCTAATTCTGTTCGACTATGTCACATGATAGGACTTGACCGCCTAGATGGAGATCCTCTTGGCATGCCACCAGCATTGGGACCTCCTCTTACATGGGCTGAGTTGGAAGAGAGAAGGAGAATCTTCTGGGGAGTGTTTGCAGCAGATGCCCATTGCAGTATTTCCACAGGATGGCCGAGCCTGATCAACTCGGAAGACGTATGAGCCACTCTCGCCCCTTTCTGAGCATTGCTGACAAGCGTTCAGATCACAACTCGGCTTCCTGCCTCCGAAGAAGCATTCGTCGAAGACCGCAGAGAGGACGCCCCCTTCCTAGACGAGGCAATCCAAGGTGCTCAGTACACAGGGTTTGCCGGAACCATTCTTACTTGTGAAATATTCAAGATCATCCTCCGCCATGTTCACCGATCCAAGCCTGACACTCGAAACGAAGATGTAATGCACGGATCATTCTGGACTCGACATCGCGATCTGGACAACACCTTGTCTAGCCTCTTCATGTTTCTCCCTGAGAAGTTCCGTCTGCCTGAGAACGTGCGAGACGTCTCAGCCCTCCATCTCAACCTTAACCTACACGCAGCGATTATCTGTTTACACCACGCTGCCGTGGAAAAGGCTGATAAGTATAACTTGCCTGATCATGTCAAGCAGGGCAGCGTCACTCGCCTTCGAGCGGCTGCTGAGGAGATTGTTAACATCATGCGACTGACTGCCAACGGAACTCTGTTCTTTGTATGTCTTTTCTGCTTACGTCTAGATGTTGGCTAACAATTGTACAGAAAAGTCCACTGTCTGCTCTCTCGCTGTACTGCACAACTACAGTTTACGTGTATCTAGGCAAAGAGAATCCAGCAACTGGCTTAAGCGCAATCGACCTGTCAAATATCCAGCTTATCATCCAATCCATGGAAGCTATCGCACGCGTGCACACCATCACACGAACATTCTTACAACAAGCCTGTCTCGATATCGAAAAGAACGGGCTCAGCTCTGTTATTCAAGTGCCGTCGTTAAGGAGATATCGAAATGCTTTTGGGCCAAGCAAATCGCGCATTCCCATGCTCGCTCGAAGCTCGGTTGCGCAACATACTGGGGCCTCGCCTATCTTGTTTGCTTCTAATTTCACCCAGCAGAAACAAATGGATGCTGAACAGTCAAGGCTGGATAAGGTGGCGAGCGCTATGTCATTGGGGAAGACTTGTTATTCAGCTATGCTCGGGGCTGCTGCTAGAAATGTTGAGCCTACGGATCGTCCAGATCCAGAAACCAATAAACGAAAAAGAACGAACGAGAGTCCTGGACCTGATATTATGGCCAACATACAAAGCAGAGGTCCTCTCGATTTGAACTTGAACCCCAATTTCAGAGGAACGGGTATGTGGCCAGCATCTTTCTCACCTCGTATGGCTTCAGGTGCTATTTCGCTACCAGATCGAACAAACTCATCAGCCGCGTCTTCTCCAATCTACCAAGGTTCAAACCAGGGTTCCTATACTAAGACTATCTCTGGGAGTAGTCATACCTCGCCCGATATTGGTCTTGGAAACAGTGCGGAGGAAAACCGAATCGATTTGAGGGCCTTCCAGGAACGGATTTCTACACCGATATGGCAATCAACTGAAGAAACGCTGTTTGCACAAATGGCCGCGAATACCATTCCCATTGGTGATGGCGATCCTTGGGGGATATTGAATGCCGTTGATCTGAGCTGGGATGCTGAAGGTCTGCCAGCAGGAAGCTGAAAAAGATTAAGAAACTTGGGTTGAGTTTCTCTGTATTAATAGGACATGACTGGAGTTTTTGGTCATTCATCTTGCGTATGATGATGCTTTGAACGAAGGAGGTTTTGTACGATGTATACCCATGGTTAATTGGAGATTACGACACACAACTCTTGTACTCATTTTGGAATCATTTAGAGGAGATAGATATGCAAAGGACCTCTTGACGTGATCAAGATTTTGAAATGCTTATATAAACTGATACCTGCGGTTCAAGGTCCAAATATGGTCAGACGTTAGGGAGCCCGTCTTAACCGAAGCTTTAACCCTTGTAATTTGCTCCACTCATCATGAGTTTAATCATGCCCCTTCAACTCTCTCTCATCTTGTTCCAAACTATCAGCCATTGGCTTCACATGAGTTGCTCTCAACCATGTTCCAATACGTAATTGGCCTCGTGGCTATTCTTCTCCTATTCTCGAATCCCATCAGCGACTTCTTTTATCCAGACCGGGCCACCCGCATCAACAATGTCTCACCGCGTCCCAAGTTCAATGAGTCGCTACTAGCTATTGATCCGCCTAATGCGACAGCGCCTGAATGTGCTCCAGATGGTTATGTCGCTAGAATTGTGAGCAGAGAGCCTCTGATTATTTATCTTGAGAATTTCCTGAACGAGGAAGAGAGGAAGCATTTACTTGATATAAGGTATGTGGATACATCGATCGTATCATACCAACGATGAAGGGACAGCCTTGTTATGATTATGATGCTGACACTCAAGAGTGAACCGATCTTTGTGCCTTCGACCATCACCAACAATGGCGAGGCCACGCATCGCGACTCTTCAGTTCGTGACTCTCATGTCGCCCTCATTCCCAGAACTGACCCCATCCGCTGCATCGAGTCTCGCGCCCGTGCCCTCCAAGGTTGGCGTCCAGATCTCTGGATCGAGCGCATGAGAACTCAACGCTATGGCCCAGGCGGCCACTATAACCATCACTTCGACTGGAGTTCCAACATGCGTGGCTGGGGTCGTGTGAGCAGCCTCATGGCGTGGGTTGAGGGTTCTGATGATCTTAAAGGCGGTGGGACTGAGTTTCCCCTTATCAAGAGACCAGCTGAGAAGGAATGGTGTCGGTTCATCGAGTGTGCCGAGCAGCGGCAAGAAGATGGTGCTACGGGCGTGGCCTTCAAGGTTGTGCCGGGGAATGCAGTTTATTGGGAGAACTTTGCGGCGGATGGCAGAGGATACGAAGAGACGTGGCATGCTGGACTGCCTGTACGAGAGGGGACCAAGACTGGACTGAACATTTGGAGTTTTGGACGAATTTGAGGGTGTTGAATAAGTAGATAATAATTCGTGGGCTTAGACATCAGAGATAGCAGATATGCATGAGAACAGAAATACAACAGTATCGATATCACCTTCAACCTTGACTCACTCCCATCTCCTCTCACACTGTCCCATCCACCTGCCCCAAATGACTACCTTGCCATTAATAGCCTCTGCAACTTGGTCCCTGTTCGGCTTGGAGGTTTTGAACTTCTCATCCAAAGGCTCATTCAAACCAATGACCTCAAACCAATCTTAAATTATGTTAATTCATACTTTTGGACTTGGCATCTCAAGGATACTCACATCGATGAATGCCATGGTTGAGAAGTGGCCGCGGAGCGATATAAATTGAGCCGTTACGACTCGCCCCATAATAGAAATCTCCCACAAGTCGGGTGGATTGCTTGTCAACAGGCGTAAAGTCACTATTAACGATCCTCGTTTTCTCGGGAGGTATTCCCAAGTAAATTCTACAACCATTAGCTTCATTCCTCCATACCTACTCAAAAGCCAACTCACCCGTGACAAATCGGCGTTGGCAAAGGAGCATCTGGGTCTTCAGACACAAGTAGCCACTCTTTCACAACCGAGTGTGAGTCCCAGGACAGCTCTGGAAACTTGTGTTGATCGCCGTGCATGTAATCTTTTCCCAGGGCTGCACCATCCGGGCCACAATCTGGAGATGTGACAGTAAGAGTAGGCTCCGGGTGCTTATCAAAAGCGGGAGTGGTGAAGAACGCTTTAGCGTCTCTACCCTTGGCGTTTTTGAAGAGCCAAGAAGCAGCAACCTCGATATAAGCAGTCATTTTGTTGTATTTGATATATATTGGTTTGTGTATGCAATGTCCAGTTCCGCACGGCAACGATATCTGACCAAGCGTGACAGCTTGAACTTACTCGGATGAGGGATAGCAAGATATATATGATGTATATTCATCGGATGGAATCTTTATCTCCGATAAATAACTTTGCATGCCATACATCAAGAACACAGTGAAGGGTAGTTAAATGCTACCCTCCGGAGCCGAATCGGCAAAGGCAGATCACACCAGCACCACTGCTCATTTACAATTCAAGTAAAGTCGATTTATTTAGAAATCTATAAAATATCAATAATCTTAACGTGCGCCTATATGTACCCAATGCGTCATGAATGTGACCCAAAAAACCACCTTGTAACACCAGACCATCATGCCAAACCAAACGCCAACTCATGATAATTCACTCCAGTGACCCTTATAAGCCATGCACATCATAAAACCTTCTCAAATAAGCATCCAAGCAAACCCTAGAGCAAATCCTGTGGCGAGCATGGAAATAGCTGCATCGCTTCCCAATGGCGAAAGCGACCCAGCGCCGTTCTCCTCCTTATTATCAGAAGAGCCTCCACCAGTCGCCGTAGGAACAGGATGTTTCCCAGCGCCAATTTCGAGAATATGCGATTTCGTAGCATCAAAGTTGCTCTGAGCCAGTGAAATCTCATTATTATCAAGATCAAAAACAACGTAAGCGCTTCTAAGGAACGTGTCACCCAAGATAGAGACGTCTCCTGTCGTGGGTGCAATTCCAAAAGTACACGCTGCTTGACCATTGTCGAAGGATAATTGACGCCCTGTTACGTCGGTGAAGTCAAGAACCAGCTCACTCAATGACACTTGGATCTCCGCCGGGTCCTTGAACTTGAACGTCAAGTTTCCTGAATCATTTCCCAGATCGCAGGGGACGTATGCCACAGACTGTCCCTCCTCGTACTGAGCGCCCACGATATCATAGATATCCGATGTGAGTCTGGCGGGGAGATACGAGAGTGTTGATCCAGAGTCAAGAATAACAGCGAGGTCGAGATCTTCGACGATGGTTTCTGAGTCTGCGCTGACGCTCTGGAGTGTGATGGAGAATTCGGCAAATTCGCCGTTTACCTTGTTGATAGGGAGAGTGACTAGATCGCCGATATATTGCTCCTGGTCAACTCCTCCAAAGAGGATGGTTCCAGTGGCAGACTCTAGGTCGTTTAGATACAGACTGTACGCATTAGATGCAATGAGTCCGTTGGCAGCCAACTTGGCGGGCAAATTGTCGTAAGCGTCTCGGTTGAGTCGGTCGACCTGAGCTTCGTTGCTCTTGTATCCTATACCAAGGACGCCTTCGTTATCAGACGTAACGTAGCCGATACCAAACTGTAAATCCTCAATCTTGACACTCCCCATGCGGAATGTCTCGGTGGCATAATCCCCGGAAGCACCAGAGCCGTCAGCATATGAGATGTTGAAGTCGCTGTTCACATAGTCATAAGTTGACGATTTATTGGGGTTGTACAAGCCAGACTCGCTGCATATATTGGCATGCGTAGAGCATAGTTTCGAGCCTTCTGCGTTGACCCATAAATCACTGCTTCCTGTGTCGAGATGAAGACGGAAATCCTGAGGTGGTGTTCCTAGTGATGCATTGAGAAAGTAAAGGGATTGCTAGAGAATGTCAATGATTCTGTCGTTGTGTTTATGTGATAGAGACTTACCTCGTTGTCAATTCCAATTTCTATTGTTCCGTCTCTCCTGCGGAGACGCTTTCGATCGTTAGAAATAGGATCAGATATTCTGCGCCTTTGTATCTCCACACTCATAACCCGGGGCTCAAGGCCATTGTTTCTCTTGTTCAGAGAGATTCCTTCAGCAAGTGATAATAAAGTAAATAGTAAAGAAGTCAGTTGAATTGACTTCATGATTGAAACCTTGAGAGTTGATCTGTTGAGCTTGTCACTGATGCATCGATCCCTGTGTTTATATCCTGACCCATGTACTCCGCCCCAACTTAGATTACGCCTACAAGGCGAAACCGACAATATGTTGCAGTACAGATATTCAGTCATCGATGAGCGATGCTACTAAGGATCTTGCCGCACATCCGCGCGGGAATACTAAACTTTGGCGATGCGTCAACGTCACCCTCAAAATCAACGTCAGAGCACCACCTTTCGGCACGGAAACGCCGAAGTAGCGAGGAACAATCCGAAAAGAGAAAGAAATGAAAACATGTTCAGTATCTGGAACAGCCATTTAATGACATTTGCATGCATTTTGTTTAACATTTCAAAAATTCAGTCATGCCATTTACCCCCTTTTATCGATCTACACTGTCACAGAATCTTCTCTAGGTGCCGCACGAACCATACAATTTGCATATTCGAAACACCTCGAAAACGTCTGGCTGCCTCTCATCGGGGCTAAATTAATGCTGGGAGGTCAACGAGAGGAGACGCGCGTCCGGTAGAAATCTTTACATAGAGATGTTCGGAAGATAGAACGGATACGTAAAAGGCGGAAGATCCGGGGTATTGACTGGTATCGTACGAATACTCGAGCAAGTGTGGTTATTATTAGTTAGCGCTTTGTCCACAAGCCTCTCTATGACACGTTTACATGGGCGTCTGACTGGCGCACGCTTCATGGCGTGCAATGCAATGGCCCCTGCAGCGCTTAACCCACGGGGCTTTCCTTAAGTCATTGTGTCACAAAAGTCTTTCTCAAAAGAGAAATCTATTCGATTCTGGTTGAAGAAATTGTGCAAGATTCATTAGTCAGTTACCATCACATGAGAATATGATGGCGATGCTGACGACAACTCAAAGTGGCTCAGAATGCCGAACTTCCGGTTGACAACGGAGATCCCTAACTACTAACTTGAGTAGAAAAGCACGCCTGTTAAAAGCCAAGTTGATATGACGTCTGATTCTCGTTTCATTCCTTTAAATAGATGTTTTCTCACTCAAAACTGCCAAGACCTCGTCTCTTGAAGTTATTGGGCCTCCAATCCCTCCTTCTCCAGTCATGTTTAGGGTAAGAGACCATAACTCCATGTTATCGTATGTTTTAATCAAATTACTCTAAACACCAAGCATCAAGTATCACGAGAATCATGAATTCTATATAGCAATTAATTCTCTCTAGCATTGATGCTTCTCGCTTGGATATGCCTGCGTTTCTCATTGTATCATATAGTAACATCGCCGGTTTCACAAAACCCCAGCTTGAACTCAATGTTCGCTTCCTGACGGACTGTCACGAGAACTACCCCTCAGCCCTTTCAACATTTGTATGGCATCAAATGAGCAAACACTTGGTGAAAACAAGGATTCACAGCATAAAGGGGCTTTTTTCCCTTACATTTAACTATGCCCACCATCAACCACTCATAACTCTGCTTATTCTTCTGCCTGCAAAGACGCGTCACGATACAATGCAGCAACACAAGCTATGTAAGTCAATTTGTAGTTGCCTGGCAAGGCGTCTGCCAAGAATGATAGTGTTTTTTTCAGCTGAAATTAATCCTTTGAAGGGGCTGCCTGCTATCGGGTGAGGTTATCTGCAGGCTTTACATAAGCTTATGTCTTCCAAAGGATCTCTGTATGTAGCTTAATATAAGTATATATATCTTTGCTTACCACATTCTGCTGACTATTTGTACTTGTGATTACACTCTCAACATCAACAAGAGAACCTGTAGTAGAAATCAACGTGGAAATGGATGCTGAATTGATCGCAAACATGGACCGATGGTATAACATCCCTTCTCACCACTGAGACTCAACTAACATAATGTTTCTTAGTCCCATGTACGCCGTACGTTGCTCTTTTTAAATGGCAACCACATTTCTAATCCTATGTGAATAGTCCTTCTTTGGCGCAATTGGCTGCGCGTGTTCCATTGTCTTCACAACCTTTGGTGCAGCATACGGCACCGCAAAATCCGCCGGTGCAATATTCCAGTCTGGCATCCTCCGCCCTGACATGATGATGCAAAACACGTACGAAGAGATGAACTCAATGTTAGTAAAACAGTGGCTGACACATCTAGTCTATGTGCCATCATGGCCCAGATCCTGTCTATCTATGGCCTCGTCGCAAGCGTCATCATGTCCAACAACATCAAAGAAAAGATGGCTATCCACACGGCGTTTCTGCAGCTCGGCGCTGGCATTGCCGTGGGATTGTGTGGTATGGCTGCTGGCTTTGCTATTGGAATTGTTGGTGATGCCGGAGGTACGTACACTCCTGGGCTCAGGGCAGCAAACTTAACAACGATTGTGATAATTGTCTAACAACCCGCAGTTCGTGCAAGTTCGCAGCAGCCACGTCTCTATATCGGAATGGTCCTCATCCTCATCTTTGCCGAAGTTCTCGGCTTATACGGTGTCATTGTGTCCATCCTTATGCTAACTCGTTCCACCGATGGTGTAACCGAATGCAGGTATTGAGATACATACAATACAAAGAGTATATCTGCTTCATCCGTTGTGAGGCCACAATTTGCAAACCAAAGCTGTCATCAATTGTACTGAATAAATGTTGCGGGGGTATATGCAGATCTAAGCTAATGACAAGGCAGCCACAAGTACAGAGGCTCTTCTCTCCCATGACAATGTCTTCCTCTTGTTACAATGCCCATTCATTGACGTTGTCATTATGCGTAATGAAAGGCTCATCAATCCTCTTGATTGCAAGGTCACTGCAAAGAATACTGTGAAATGTTAGCTGTGAACTCATAAGAAGAAATACCAACTTACCAAGCAGAAGCAACAAGAGCATCCAACTCCGCCACGACACTCTCCCTCTGCGTGCCACTAACCAAGCCCTTCTGTATCTGAGTCTGAAGTTCCCTGATACGGGTAGATTTTCCAACACCCGCCTGCTCCAGGACCTTACGTCCCAAGCAATCAGAGTGAAACGAATGCTGACAAGGAAAGACAAAGAACTGCCTACTCAACAGCGGCAGCCCGCACGTATAACACTTCTCTCCGGGTTCCACAATTGCATATCGATGGTCGAGTGCAGCAATGTCAACCTTGATATTTGTTGCAGTCTGCGACGACTCGTCCATCTCTTTCTTCAAGTTATCAATGTTACGACTGTAATCTTCCAGCGCCGCGCATATCTCCTCCTTGAAGTCATCGATGACAACAAAGTCGGGGAAGAAGGGAATAAGATCCTCGATTTTGAGCAAATCACACCTTTTGAGGAACTCGATGGCCGTCTTGATCCCATTCGATTGAGAAATGACCTTTCGGGCCACCGCAAGCCACAATCGCTTACGCAGTTGCGGATTGGACATGGGCCGATCAGCAATAACTGCTGCTAGCTCGACCTCACCATGAGAAAGAGCCAAGTCAACAGCCTGAAGATATTGTCCCATGCTGGTATAAATATGAACGCAAGATAATGTTCGGTGGTGCTGAATGCAAAGTCTGAGGGCGAAATCTGGGTCATAGCGCGGCTCATCTCCTTGTGCTTGTAGGTACGATAAAAGTCCTGATTCGTCCTTGGAGGGGTGGGAGGCGTAAATCGAGACGAGAGTGTTATGCACGGCTGCATCCTTTGAGTTAAGCTGATAGACCGCATAATTGAGGTATCTGATAGCCTGGTTCTGTGCATTTGGACCACCCGTGAATGTACGGTTATACTCAAGGAAGGCAGGAATGAGATTTCGAGGCTTCAGGTCAGAATGCCTCATCAAAATCTCGACCAATTCCGGCGCTACATATGTCATAAGTACGCTGCTATATCGATAAAAGACTTCAGGATCCGTCTGTTTTTTGAGAACATTCAGAACCTCGCTCCATCTCTCTCGCTGTACCCAGTAAGAAAGAACGTAGTTATAGTCGTTGACTGCATTCGCAAAGTATAGAAGCTCTCCCTCACGGCCGTGGCTGCTGATAATATCGTAGACCATTTTCCGGTCGAGATCATTCTTGTATTTGTCGACAAAATCCCTAAATTCTTTCCTGACAGAGTCGAGCAACTTCCGCGATTCAGTCGAGTTGAGATGCTCTGTTGGCTCAGCTTGTGTATTTATGGTATCATCCAACGAGTTGAGTTTGGACATAAAGACCTCAATCAGCCAACCGGCGATCATCATCCGTTGCATCACCGCCGATTTCTTGAGTGAAGCTAATTTCGTCAGTAAGAACTTTCTCAAAGCATCTGGTTGATTATTGTCGATTATGCTCAGTGCAATATCTTCAAAAGGCTTGTTGCTACGACCATAGACAGTAGCAGCCTCGAGCCAGTGTCCATTCTTGGCCAAGTGGTCACCGTATGCAGCCGCGACTGTTTCCTTTTGCAGCGGTGTTCGAGCATGCTGCAAAGCTGGCTCAAACTCTTTCAGTTTAGTCATGATCTCCCAGATATTGCGCTCCTCGTCTCGAACCACGATCTCAAATATCTCATCTGATGTAAAAAGCCAGAATGTGTTCTTTTGGATATCCACAGAAAATCCAAGAGGCTTCTGTCCCTGCCCAATAACATCATGCTCAGAGACCATCTTTCCAGTGAGGCGGTTCGCTGTAATGACGCGACCTCCAACCAAATGTACGATATGCCATTGTGTGAGTGCGATCGCATCGATTGCCTCAGTTGTCGGGACACGTCTTTCGCTATTCTCAGGGGAAAGAATTTGAGCTCTGGAAAGCATCTGTGATTCCGAAAATACCTTGGTGCCGAGATTGCTGTCTGCAGGCTGATTTAATAATTTACCGTGGAATACGCCCTGGTAGGATAGCCATGCATATGCTCGATCAGGAATATCGTCATCGTATGGGCCCGAATCTGGGGGGTCTGGGGACACTGCTAGACTCGAAGGTGCTACTGACGTTGTCCGCGACAGTTCATGAACAACAGGCTGCTCCGACTCGAACAGTCGAGTGTATACTGATCCTGAGCCATCGTGCCCGAATCCTATCCTTCCGACTAAGTGGAACAAGCGTGTCTGGGTAGCTATCACAACCCTTCGAACGTCTGACTTGTTATTCTGGAGATTATCCACCCATAATCCCGTGATAGGTCCATCAGGAAGCTTATGTAGATTCTTCAAGTGTTTAACCTCTTTCTTATAGAACTCCTTTGACGTCTCAATGAAGGCCTCGTAAATGTTGCCGTCGGATGCTCCAATCAATATCTCACGTGTCGATGCAGTTGGTAACGAAGGGTTCCATGCCACACTCTCGATCGAAACGCCTCGGAGACGCCCAAGTGGTCGAGGATGTTTTGACTGGGAGTGGAGGTAATAGTTCTCGCCGAGCGCAGTGCAAATAATCAGATGTGATGCTGTAGGGTCGAGGAACATGCGCCGTATCATACCAATCTCGGATGGCTTTTTGGGAAGGTCGATATCTATAGCATTACACATCAGTTACTGTGACCAACCACACGACGCATCGCTCGGTTGCTTACCATCAATATCCTCGGGTCGTTCCAGATCAATACGGAGAATGCGTCCATTGGAAAGGGCGAGGACGATGACGTTGTTGGCGACTTGCGCAGCAACAAAGTCAGCTGCTACCGAGAACTGCAACTGAACGCGCTCTATGGTGAAAATAGGCTCTTCGAGATCTGGGACGCCGTTGGCGGCGACAAGGCCGTCTTGGAGATCTAGTGCCATGTTGCCGCAGTCTCACAGTCGCATATTCGGCGGTCGGGGAGACAAAAGTAGTCTTACGTCTTGCGCACAGCGAGACGTCGAATTTGGGCTCGATAATTCGAGATTCGCAGAAGTTGGTTAGAGTCGTTGAAGCTGGTTGATGGATTGGGAGAATTGGTGTTGACGGTTACGAAGTCGGTGGTTGGACGGCCTGCAAGTAGAATAGCTCCCCACCTGGGGCCTGGTGAGCACCACCGGTGGTAAGGTAGGCAGCTATCCTTTTACTAACAAGGGCGGACATCCGAAAG
>PVQA01001554.1:0-13118 GCA_002980515.1 Fusarium burgessii | reverse complement strand
ATGAAAGGTCTTGTGCCAGTACTGATGCGAAGGATTCTGTCAAGTAACTTGGCTGCATCGGCTCCTTGATGGGGCGTCGCTAGGAAGAACATGCACTGTAGTCGATCCGCCAGCGCTTTTGCAGTTTCGTCTTCGCGAGCTAGTAGGTATGCTTTCTTCATAACGAGGCCGCCCATGGAGTGTCCTATAAGAGAAAAAGCGATTTGATAGCTAACACATACCAGACGCAACGACCTGTCTACTTCAATCTGCTGGCCGGGGAACAAGCGAATGAGAGATCTGTAAGTTGTCCTGTTTATACTCAGACCTTGGCTAAACTTTTGCTTTATAGAGCTATCGTGGAGATGCGAAGGCTTGTTGAGAAATATCCTGACGGTTACGAGGGATATGAAAAGGAAAAGAAGCGTGCTTCTGGGTAGGTTCTGAGTTTCATGGTAGTGATGGATGTATAATCTTTCTGAATAGCTACGATCTTATTGAGCACATCCATTTCTCCATTTGGCTCCCATATTACACAGGTCTGGCATCTGCTTGATTCTTTTTCTGACCCCTCTTTTGCCTCCATTCCATCCCTTTCCTTACAATAACTTCTCGTCCTAGCAGCCCAAGGACCCCACCAGATAGACCCAGAAATGAGAAATACCAACCAAGCCCCATGGCTTCTAACAGTGAATCCATCGCTGCAATACCAGCTGCAGATAGCCCGCATCTTACTATGTTTCCTGATGCAGCGGCTGCGCTTGGACTATCCTGAAAGATATCTACCAGAAGAGTATTGAAGGTCTGTAAAATGAAAAGCGTCAGAACTGGGAGATGGCTTTACAGGGCTCTCTGTCTTACCTGAACAATGCAAGTTTCTAGGAAACCGAGCAGAAATTGGAAGATCAGTGGCACACTGACATGCTAGGTATCGTCAGTAAATCCAAATACCTTGTAAAATGCACTTACCAAAGCTCTCTGCATAACCCATCCATAGCCGATCAAAACAGCCGTGTGAATGATGTGAAGTTTTCCAATGACGAGAAGGCGCGCCTTTTCTATGCGGAAGTTGGAGAGGTCTGAAACGCGATGCTGACCTTCAGCAAGCCCAGAGTCTCTGGCGACGATCTTGTAGTTTCTATCGAGCAGCCTCCCGTTGAGATACCCACCAAGAACAACACCGAATCCAATAGGGAGGTAGCATAACCCAATAACAGCGTCGTCGTATCCGTAGAGTTCCTTGAACAAAGGTGCAATGGATGCTTGAATGCAGTAGTAAATAGTGTAAAAGACACCGCTCATGAGTATGACCATGAAAGAGTGCTTATAAAATACTAGGCGAAGTGAGCGTAATGGGTTTGGAATTCGACGGTGCTGCGTGTTGGCCGGCTGTTCATTACTGTCATTCTCTGCCTGTGTCGAGCGCCAGCCTGACAGCAACGATCTTGACCAAAGCTTGGGATTCACACTTCCATTTCCAACAATTTTGCGAGATGTTTCTGGTAGAAGCAGTGCCAAAAGCAACAGCATGACTCCCCCAGCAATCATAAGAAACCAAAAGATCCATTGCCAGCCTGCACCACTCAGAATACCACCTCCAATAACTGGAGCAATCGCTGGACCCAAATTCGTAGCAATCATAGCAGTCCCCAATAAACCCCCTCTATCAGCTGCGACAGCAACATCTGCAACAACACCATACGAGACAGCTACAGCCGCCGAGCATCCAAGACTCTGAACCATGCGCAGGACGAGAAGAGCAGGATATGACTTTTGCAGCGCAAGACCCAAGTTGGCAAACGTGTACACGGCGAACATGACGATAAAAGCAGGCCGACGACCCACGATATCAGCGGCGTCGCCGAAAAGAGCCGGGGCAATGGCTTGGAAGATGAGATATGAGGTTAGGGTTAGATTGATGAGCTGCATTGACACGTTGAGATCGGTGCGTAGTTGGTCGAGAGCGGGGAAGTAGATGTTTGCTGAGAGAGGTGAGAATAGCATGGCGAAACCTACGAGTGCGACCATTACTCGTATGGCTGGGCGGGTGAAAACTGTGTACGGAGGAGTATGCTGTTGTTCATACTGCTGAGTGTTTTCTTCATCTTTTGAGGCGTTCATGATATTGTGACCAAAATGTAGTCAGGTCGTAGTAATGTTCTGAGAGAAGAAGCTGACGCCTGCGGAGATCTTTACTTATTACACGCAATTGCGGTGCATATTTAGCTAACAGATATATGTACAGCCCTGAAGGCTCTGTATATTGTTCTTACTCTATATCTTTTGTAAAAAAAAAATTAATAGAAGAATAAAATATGTAATAATTCTAATAACTTGAAGAATTAATGAAATATGTATTTTGCTTTATTGGGTGAGTGAATCTCTTGTAAATAATAAAGGTTGGATCTGGGAGCAGATACAGCGTATGTAAAATACTCTTTTCGCAGCCCTGAGTCGGCTCTTCTTACCAGATAGTTAATAAAAAGATTCAAAGCCTCACCTTCAATGAGCATATCATCATGTGCGTTTCTAGTTCACCAATCCCCGGTGTAGATAACACAATATGGTAAAGGAGCCAACAGGCCTGTCAAGGAGGTCACTGCGCTCTTCGCACTGAATATCACATCACAAAAGGCACCACTGATATGCTACCTTGTGTAATCGGGGTATTTTGCTTCTACTTAGTCTTTCTTTATGTTGGATTTCGGCCATTGAACCTCTTGGTTAAGTTTCCCATATTCATAACATTGGTTTACTCCATGCTTATGAGGCTCTGAGCCGCAGGCACTACACGGTATAAATATCTCATTTTATTATAGTAATACTCTTTCCCATACAATACAAACAAAATACTTCACTAGAACGTTTCAATATAAACACAATGAACGTTGAGGGAAAGGAGTGGCTACACGTCTTGTTCAAGAGAAAGCCCAGTTTAACAAACCCAAGAGCGATGATCTGGAAGCTGATCTAGTTAGGAAACCGGGATTGGAAATTCGACCTAAATGAGGATGAAACCATTCTCCAATTGATAAATCAAGTTCGTTTTAATGTCTGGGGTTCCATGGTCGACTTGCACGATATGCTGATTGAGGTGGAGTTGACGAGGAGAGGGCATAATCTCGCCATGTAGTGAAGTGGGGATCTATGGGTGTTTCTATTGGGGATAAAGAGAAAGTGAACGCTTCTGCCTAGGCTTTGAGCTTATTCGATTCACACTCTATACACTAGAGTTCTCGATCAATTGTATTATGTGAAGAAAGTGCCTCTTGTGCATAATTGAGGCCGCCCCTTGAAGTCGTCGCAGATTTCGGAGATGCAGAGGGCAGGTGCTATCTCTTATTAATCACAAGGAGGAGACTGTTCAGTTACGAAGTTGCTACACGTCGATAAGAGGCGTGCTTCAAAGGTTTTAAGCAGGATGAGAGTTCTCAGGCAGCGCCTTTGTGAGAGATGAACCACGGAAAACTCATATCGGCGACTCACAAAGGTTCCATGATCATATCCTGAATCAGGTGTATGTCTGGCCGACGGCATCACTGGCCTCCATTTCGTGAATGAAGTGCAGAGTATCCTTGAATATCACCACGAGCCAAGGTCAGTGACAAAAGAAAACTTCCTACGCGAGCACCTGCTTTAAGGAATATAAATACCCTGCTTCGTAGCCTTCCAACAGCATCAGTTATTAAACTAATTCTACCACTACAGCGGAGACCACTCAACCAGTACACACCTACGATCAAGTTCCTAATACTCAGAACTTCACAATGCAGAGTGACGTACAATACATCACTTTCACCCGAATTAAAACTACAAAAGTTAATGAAGAAAAGCTCGACAAACTTGTGACAGAATACCAACTTCATGGTGCCGAAATTGTCATTGCCACTAATACTTTCGTTGTCTCCCTTCCAGCTGGAGAAGCAGGCCAATGGGAGCCGGAGTATACGTTAACGAATTTTCTGGCCCAGATGCAGGTGCAAGGATTGATGAATGACTGGAAGATAAAGATATGATTGTCTTCCAATGTGTTTAGTCGACACGTATATGAAGGATGGATAAGCAAGATTAGAGCAGAAGAACCTAAAGGTGACTTTGCCTACTTATTCATAATGTTGATATTTGAATCCAGAGATCCTCTTTTACCTTGAAGACGTGCATCTGCGTCATCTAAACACTAAATGACCAGTTTCACTTGATCTTTGCTTGATCATAAATATCTCGATAGTATACAGTATCAGAATGGGGAAACGGTATTGCTTGATTAATTATGGTTATAGGCTATCATCTCAGTCATTCCTTTATTCCCACTTAGATCTGTTCTTTTCAACAAACTCCTTCCAAGTAACAGGCTTCTCATCCAGAAGATCCAAGCTCTCCTTGAGGTCAGCGTCACCGTAGTATCCGGGATCCTCCAACAGCATCATGTTTTCAGTCAACTCCTTGGCAACAGGAGGTGGGAGGAAAGATTCAAAGACCTCGGCGGGAACTTGGTTGAAAGTGGCGGGCTTTCCAATGACTTCACTGAACTCGGAGATGATTCTGTTGGGCGAGTAGTAGTCGGTGGCAGCGAAGATGCGTTTGTTGATTGTGCCAGGGAAGTTCTTGATGGCAGCCCGGACGAATTTGCCTGGGAATAGTTAGTAATTATTCATGTGGTTGCGGTTGGTCGACTTACCCATATCGGTGTTCACGTCAAAGAGAGGAACCTTGGTCTTGTCGCCAGAAGCGGGAAGAGTCCAGCTATAACTACCGTCTTCATTCTTGCGAATTGAAGTAAAGAGGTTGGAAGCAAAGAAACCAGGAAGAACAAAGGTCGCGGGGACGTTGATCTGTCGGATATACTCCTCAATCTCGGCCTTGCCCTCAAAATGCTTAATGTGAGTAAGGCGACCATTGCTGATCTTGTTGGTGTCAAGAAGGGACGAGAAGATGAGCTGCTTCACCCCGGCAGTCTTGCAGGCATCAGCGACAGCCTTTCCTTGAGCAATTTCGCCATTGCCCTTGTTGGTCTCCCAGTAGTTTGTAACGAGGAAGACAGTATGAGCGTCCTTGACAGCTGGGGCGACTTGCTCAGCGGTGTTCATGTCGGCCTGGAGGGTCAGATTGAGTTTCGGTTGAGAGCAGGGCATAGACTTACAGCGACAACTTCAACACCCTTTGAAGCGAGGGCTTGGGCAGCAGGCTTGGAGACATCGCGGGTGATGCCACGAATCTTGAACTCTTTGGAGAGAGCGGGGTCGTTGAGGATGGCGCGAACGACAGAACCGCCCTGGTTGCCAGTGGCGCCGAAAACGGTAAGAATCTTGGACATTTTGAGTTATTTAGTAGCTGTCAAGACTTTGAGAGTAAGTTATAGGAGGTGTTGAGTCTGAGAGTGAGTTGATAATGAGATACTTTTATCGAAGATGAGGAGTTGTTTTTATAGGTCCATGACACAACCGTGATGGTGTATCCAGCCACAAAGCTGCATACATAATAGCATAGAAATCCTTAGCAATCCAAACCTTGTTCCATCCCTGGATGAATAAGGTACCAACGTAGCCTCATCCAGCGGCGGAGCTTTTCGTCAGTCCGTACCAATGATTGGAATCTCCTCAAGTAAGCAGTATTCCACAGGCGGCATGTCGGGAAATGCCAAGACATCGAGATGCAGCCCTAACTGAACAGGGAAGGTTTGTAACGAGGTCATTGGTGAGAGTAATTGTTAGTGATGGGAAATATGGAGATGAATCATGACAAAGCGAGAGTCGTGCAGTAGTGGAGATGCACTAAGATTAGTAACAGATTGTCAAAAGCCCCGCGCAGAAAAAAGCGATGAGGGGCTCGGGAAACGATGCGAATACCGGACGAGAAACACCAGCTTTGGATGTGTAATTCGGATATTTCAAGAATGCCACTTCCGACTTCTCCATCTGGAGAACCGTCGACGCATTCACGATGATTGACACAGGCGGCTTATCACGGCGGGGTATGAGTGAAAGCGGATAAGATCACGTGGAGATAAGAAGCTAAGTCACGTGCACACGCTCATCTCATCCTTGCCGGTCTCACCAAAGCTTTCATTAGGCAGGGCGCGTCAAGTCACTTCCCTCATTCAAAGCGCGGACAACATGTCAAACATGGCCGAGTCTCAATCCGACCAAAGCGAAAATGAGATTCACGAGGTAAACGTCCAGATTAAGGAGGATTCCAGCGAAAATGAATCCGGCGATGAATCCTCCGAGTCCGATGATGATTCCGACGGTGGAGGCTTGCTGGATACCATGGCCGCTGAAGGCAGCGAAGAAGAGTCCAGCGACGAGGATGATGAAAATTATCACTTCAACGACTTGACGCAAGACTCGTACCACGACTCATTCCCCCAGTTTGGTCGTCTTCCTAATGAGTTGCGCAACACAATATGGGAGTTTTTCTGTCCTGAACTTTGCGCTCGTTATCGCGTACTCGACTTCCAAATCTCATATGGAACCGCCACACATCCCGACTCAGCAAGCTCTTTCGTGTGGACTGTACGTGATGGGATTGCCCTGGAAGACCAGACAAAGAACCTCCGCGCTGTCTTTTCCATTCACAAAGAATCCCGCGCTCTGGCCACCAACGCCTTCCCCGACTCTCTCAGTATAGATTCTGGACCATCCGGAGACGCCATTGTTCGCTTCAATCGGAATTCCGATGTTATTCTGATGAACGGTCTCAGTTGTCCGCCTGGAAGAATGGTGTTTCACTTGCCGGAATTCGCCAGTGAGGTCAAGAACTTTGCGCTAGGCGGACCCAACATCCTTGATGACCTGAGCGGTCCCGACGTACCAGACCTTTTGAGCCAGTTCACACAACTGGAATGCTTCTACGTGTGCGTGTCGAGTACGGATTGTCAGAAGTCTAGTTTGGCATGGTGCACATCGGACCTCATCAACCGCTATCAAACGCAAACCTACGAAAAACAGCCTGGTCTTGGAGAAGACCTGCAGTTCTTGTGGTGCTGGCCCGATTTAGAAAGACATCCCGACTTTGCGAGATTTCAGATCGACAGGGATACATGGGATAACTTGCCAGATCCATTGGGAAGCGAGCTGGAACAACGAGGATTGAAGGCATGGCCCATGGTTGCATTTGAATACGAGCGTGGACTTCGACGATATGAACTGCTACAAACACTTGGACCAGATCTTGGCGATGACACTTCGGATGAAGATGAAGAGGACGATGATGACGATGGCAACAATGGGCCCGACCTTGATGAGTATGAAAGCGATGGCATTGACGATGATGAAATTGTCGAGACGTACGATCCCTCAGATGAAGAGGGCATCTCATTAGCAAGCGGGTCTCCTCCGCCCGCCCCTCAAGAAATTTCCGATGATGAAGATGACGGTGCGGGCGCAAACTTTTCTAGCCCAGAGCCAGAGCCAGAACCAGAGTCAGCGCCTGTACAACGTGGACGCAAACGACGCGTAGTCTCGGACTCTGATGATGAAGATGAGGAGGACGTGGAGCCTACAGCGAAGCGCGCAAGGACGGCTAGGGTTGTTGAATCAGACGAAGAAGACGATGAGCCAGAGGTACAGCAAGACCAAAGCCGACAGCGCCCAAGAACAGTTGTGTCGGATGACGAGGATGAGGATGATGCTTCAGAACAAGGCGGGGTGCCCAAAGAACCTGACGCAAGCGAGTCATCAAGCGAAGAAAGTGAAGAGGAGAGTGAAGAATCAGACGATGATGATGCACCCCCAAAGAAACTGTCTCTTGCTGAAAGGTTACGTCTCCACCGCCAGGAGAATCCCATCGACAATGATTCAGACGACGCAAGCAGCAGGACTGCAGACGAGGAGAGCGAAGACGACGATGAAGAGCGAAATCCTTTCATGATGGGCATGGCAGATGAGTCGGATGGACAAGGCGAAGATGGTTATGACGAGGATGACTATTAATTCCATAACCTTGTATGGTGGTTGAATAGATTTTTAATATGTAATAGAATACCTCCAGTAATGGATCAAACAGTCTTCCCAGCAGCAAGAAGTTCAACAAATTGCTCAATCCTCTTCCTTCTCGTCTCCGGTCTCTTTGCCGTTTCCAACCTCTGAATGAACCCATATCTCTTGGTCCTATTCAGCCCTGTCCAGAACTCCCCGGCTGCTTCATTTGCATCCAGCGCTTTCTGAAAATCCTCTGGAATGACTGCATTACTTGAAGATGAATATGCTCTCTCCCATCGTCCATCCTCCTTTGCTGCGTCAATTTCCGCTTGACCTGCGGGCGTCATACGGCCAGCGTCGATTAACAACGCGACTTTGTTGACGTTTCGCCGGGACCAGAGACTTCCCTTCCGACGAGGCGTGAAGCGCTGAATGAAATGCGACTCATTGTGGGATTTTCGCTGACCGTCGATCCAGCCGTAGCAGAGCGCTATGTCTAGTGCTTGATCGTATGTTATTGAAGGGATGGGGGAGTTCTTTTTTGCGATTTTGAGCCAGAGACCCGTCGTGTTTATGGAGTGGTTGGTTGAGAGGTATGTTTCGAATGCTGATGAAGTGGCGAACAATTTTGTTTCTAGAGAAGTGATGGGTTGTGTGGCAGGTAGTGGGGATGGTGCTTTGAGACGAGCGAGCTTCTTGGCGGCGGATCTTGTTGTTCTTGACATTGTGATGTTGGTGAGAGAGCGTGAATCTGACGTGAAGGTTGTAAAGGCTGACAGACATACGTAGGATCACGCTAAACCGAATCAACCAACATCACGTCCTCAGGCTATAGTTATGAAAGTAATATGACCATAAGTGTCCGTCAATTGAATGATATTAATCATAAGGCCTATCTAAAGGTGTTCACGACTCTCTTCACGCTACATGGTCAAGAAGTCGTGATAAATTATTCGAGTATAGGGTAATCCACGACGCGTCCACATCGGAGAGAACAGCGATTTCGTCGCACGTGATGGGAAAAGCAACGCAAGAAGGCTTTGGAGGTGGAGAACAGTCAGAAAGTCTTGATTACAATGTCGCAGCATCTTTTCAAGCTCATGCGAATTGTTTGAGAACGATGCCAGTAGTAAAAAGGCCATGTCTTCAATGTAAAGGTGAGATTGTCGTGTCGGTGGCTGATGCGGGGTGCTGACTGGCTGTCAGAAAAACATGTCAAATGTAGGTCTTTTCACTAGAAAAGAGCAGCAATGGGCGCCAAAAAGATGGCTAATGAATTGAAGGTGATGAAGGACAACCGAGGTGTCGTCGTTGTATTGTTAAGAACTTACCTTGTGCTCGGCCAGCGAGAAAGACTGTCTTTCGAAACTCATCTACAGGACCTTTGATAAACCAGACTTGGGTCAATAGTGAGATTCGAGACTGTAAGTTCACAACTACAAATTACATCACACGGAATGAATGGAATTGATCATTACATAGTCAACATCAGCCCTCAAAGCCAGCTGGAAACGGGCGCGGGTTCATCTTCAAACTTCAACGAGCCGCCAGAGACTCGAGAACAAACAAGTTATAATGAGCCACTGAGAAACAACCCTGTATTTCCAGTGGCAAACACATCACACTCAGCCGGAAACTCACCCAACTATCCATCATCGCCATGGCAGCAGGCAACAGGTAGATCACCTACGGAGTTACCGAGTAACTCGAGCGTCTACACCGCAACCCACGACCCTTCATCTCCGTATGGTCCACCTCAAGGTCAAAGCAGAGATCATATTCCATCTCCCCAATCACACCAGCCGTACAGTTCTGGAGAAGCAACAAAATTTCCGCTTGAAGATCCTCAGGAGGCGTGTTTGCTTCGATATTTTGTGGAGGAGCTGTCGCATTGGGTACCGACGATCTGGTAGAAGTGGAAGAACCGTGCTAACCTGATCAGCTTGACCTATGCGACGAGAGACGGCATTTTCAACTTGTTGTACCTCTTAGGGCTCGACATCATCCACCACTTCTCTACGCCATCTTTGCTCTATCAGCGCGTCATCTAAGCCGTCTCCCAAAATACAAAACACCACAGGGAATTCTCTACCAGGGCCAATTACTTCCCAAACTCACGCCTCACGACGCAGTAGAATATACATTAAAATGCATCCCTGCACTAAGAGATTTTCACCTCATCCAGGATGACGAAAAACTCGAGAGCATCATCGCCACAGCCGGTAAGACTCACCAAAACCACCAACAATGGTCTCGCTGAAAAGGTTGTTGCAGTGATTCTCCGGCAGTTGGAAGAGATCGACGACGAGCAAGACCAAGATCAAGAGCGGAACCAAAGGCGGAACGCAAAACCTCAGGTTAATTTCCTGGCGATTATAGATGCTGTTTTGAGAAGTCCACCGTCGAGGACCCTCTTTGGCCGACGATCACTTATCCAAGCGGCATATTGGATGGCCGTTCGCCAAGAGCTCTACCACTCATTTACAAAGCGTCATCCGCCAAAGATGATTCTAGACCCAGAGTATGGACACGGCGCGTCAAAGGCGAATAAAATTGTTCTGCACACGGCACAAGTTGCAAAATGGCGATGGGCTGATGGTTCAGAACAAGAATGGTGTATGTGTTATCTGAAAAATTACCGATGTAACTGACACGATCAGTGCGACTCCAAAAGCAGGGAGAAGTACTCGAGGAAGAAGCACTAATGGAATATCAACCGTTCTATGTACGACCAGCTGACAGATCGAATGGAGAAATATTCCCGATAATCTGGTACTCCTCCGCTTTAGAGGTGACAACCATGCAGCTCAGCATCATAGCGAAGATGGTGCTAATGGCAGAGAACCCATTCCTCGGGTAGGTGCAATTAATTTAAACTAGGGAATGATGCACTGACGTCAAAAATCAGGGGAAATTCATCTACACGTGCGCAGTGGAGAGAAATCGAGAATCAAGTCCGGCAGATGATTCTTGACCTCTGCGGGATAAGTCTCTGCCATCCGGCATGTCCACCGGCTCTTGTGCATGCTGCGTTTGGGATGGAGTTGTATGGAGATTTTTTCACCGATCATTATGAACGTAGAGCGTTGAGGGGCGTTGTTGATAAGTTTCGCGATGCAAGGGCGTGGCCTGTTCAGAATCTCTCCAAAATGTTTGAGTAGCACACAATTGGGCAGGAATTGGATTACTATTCAGTGAGAGCTGGCACCGGCATTCAATTTCTTGGCAGCGGCGGCATTATCAAGGCCTAATCTTCTATATTCACCGTATCAAATGAAACATTTCAGGCGCGGAACTGTTTTCCCTGCGGTACGCATAAAATTGACGACGGACTATTTTTTTTATTGCCGGTGTTGAATCCGCAAAGTGATTCCGACATGTTTCGGCACTGGGAACTGTTGATCTTTTTTCCCCTTGTTTGAACTGGATTGTTTTAATGGGCCTGTCCCCTTGATCAGCTGGCGCAAGGATAGCGTCGTAGTCGGCAAGATCGTGTCAAAAGTGATTGCGAGAGTGGATCTGATATGATCTTTGGAGGGTTTTGTCTATCCTTGATTGTGTCTTTTATGCATGTTTGTTTCTTTTGCCAACTGATCCTTTTCACAATTGATTGCGATACGCTGAAAAGTTACTTTGCTTCGCTCCAGCGAAAAGAGCAAACAAAACATGTTGAGGGCCTCGGGAATTTTGACTGGTGCATGTGGACACAAAACCCCCAGTCTTTTTTTACACATCATTGCCGATCTCCCCCACAGTGTAATCTCCTGACAGCTCACAAGGTACTGTACTCAGCGGGACGGCATCTACGGGATATCGAGAGCTAGCTGTGCCACCGAAACCAGGACAATTGAAGTAAAAGTCTGCCTGGCCACGCGATACTGCAGTGTATTCTCGTGGATTCTTGTGCTCACAAAACACAGAGTCTTGTAGCACATTTCCCCATGGTTTGTTGTTGTGCTGACCGTTATCTGCACTGCTACCGAGTTGGCTGAGGTGGAGAGGTATAACCCGAAGAGCTGGGTAAACGATGCAGCATCGCTTATTTTTGTCATGACGACAAGATTGGGCTGATCATTTCTTTTTTTTGATGCCCAGTCTATTTTTCGTTGGGCCAGGTTCTCGGACGTTATTTACCTTGTCCTTGACCACTCGTCTGCAGGACCCGCGACTGTATCTTGCTCAGGTTATTGAGATCTACAACCGATCAGATTTTGAGGCCTCGCTGGTCCGCAGTGACTGTCCCTCTCTGTAGCCTCTGATTCTGGGGCGCTAACCATGACAGACATGCGCCTCTTTCAATAATGCCAGTATTATGAAAACGGTTTGAAGACAGTGGACGGAAGTCTCCGGTGTCTCTCAATCGCACGGAATTGAGGCTGGCTGGCTGGGCTAACCTCGACCAACAATGCCATTGCAGCCAACCCAATTGATGCAATGCAATGTGTGATGGCAGGATGCGATGTGATGGGATGGCACAGAAGATCGACTTCAGCTCTTCGTTTATCGCGCTTGAGTGGGGGATACCGGGGATACTCCCTGATTACAATGCAACACAATTGCGTAAGAATCACTTTCTTTTTGTTTTCCGAGCCAACGTACGTCTCACGGCACGGGATAAAATACAGTGATTGCATCCAGTAAAAAAAGAAAACTCAGCACCGCCGTGATAAACTCAAACGGGCAGCGCCAGGAACCAAACGGTAACTTGGCTTAAACTTGAATCACAGTGGATACAGCCCCAGTAAAAAAAGCATGCACTCAGTACTCAGTGTGTGTGTCTTTGTGTCTCCCTACCTCCTCCAGCACATGCTCATCAGCGCAAGGGGGGGAGGGGCAGAGCACAACATCAGACGCAAGGGAGGAAGAGATGGAAAACGGCGGTGGACGAACTGCTCCTATCGTCATTCATCATCATCATCATCATCAACCGTTTCAATTCTTGCTCACGGCCCGCATCAAGACATGGACCAGCCTGCGGCCGTTTGTAAAGTACGAGCCTTGAGGGGGCACAAGCTTTGCTGTGTCGCGTTTCACTAACAAAACTCAACTGTAAAAAATTTTTTTTTTTTTTTTTTTTTAACGTGGCGTACTCGGTCAGCAATCATGGCGCCCCCGAGATAATATCGTAAGCAGCAAGAAAAGAAAAGAGAGACATAACGTCGACAGGTGATATCTGGTCAAAAAAGAAACGAGGCTCTCGTGGCTGAACAGACGCTGACC
>PVQA01001552.1:0-13562 GCA_002980515.1 Fusarium burgessii | reverse complement strand
CATCCAAGCTCACCACGCATGACAGGTACTAATCATCATGCGTGGTGAGCTTGGATGAAGGGGGCGCCAGCACCGCCAGGAAGACCCTCCTGGCGGTGCTAACAAAGGGGATTATTATTAATGAGACACCAGGTCTTGAAAGTACAAAAGTGAATTTAATGAAGAGGAAGAAGAAAGAAAGAAAAAAAATCAAGGGAGGAGTAGTTGGGTATTTATACTGATCGAACGCAAGTTTACAACTGAGCCGTGGATGGCTTCTCATTGGCAGGTTTGGAGGCCTTTGCAGATGTTCATGAGGGGCAACGTCATATGATGGTCGGCCTCCCAGGCTAATGTGAGTATGGAAATCTCTCACTCTGAACCTATCAAGACGAGACAGAAAGAGTGGAAATGGAGCTTGGAGGTCATCTTATGCTTTATTGTTCCGGCAAAGTACCCTTGAAATAGGTAATTAGCACTTGTTGCATCTTGCATGGTCTTTATTCCATCTATCCCACACACTTGGTTACCAATTGTAAATTACCATCACCTTAAATCCATAACTCAAACTTCTCCTTCAGTACATAATTCTTGAAACATGATTCTTATGGGACGAGGCGGTGCATGGTCCTGATGCTTATCCTTCAGTACTCAACGAAGGTGAAGTAAAGACCCATGAACCATATCAGGCTCGAAAACACACATCTAACTTGATGGTGACAACGTACTCCCGGGCGACCTGCACCTATAATAGCTCGAAAATGGCTCATGAAGCTTTGAATTATAAATGCAGTGGTAGGCTCTCATGAAGCAATTCCTGGCTCTGCAAAGTATAGGAGCACTTATACAGTAGGCTTATCTAAGGATCGAAGGGGGACGGATTCAAAATAGATGGGGCACTGAGGCTTGAAAGGATCATTGCCTGAGATGGTGTTTGTGCCGTTGTGGATTGCCTGATTGATAGTTGGCCAGAAGTTTTCGGATTGAGGCTCAGGAGTGTTCCGTCGTAGGCTTCTCTTTCTTGTGCTTGTAAACCGGGACACTACCAAGGTTCGACACAAGAACGAAGCCGTCATTCTGAAACACCTTTGTTCGTAGTACATGTCATGAGGGGTGTTCAATAGCGTGCGAATTGCCTGAGCTACAATTTGTGAGACGCCAGCAACAGAACTTGAAAGGATGACAGAAAAGGGATGAAACCACTTAGCAAGTGGGTTATAACACCCGAGCTCTGCGACAATGAGTCCCAAAGTACTCTTCACCATTGCCAGGGATTAAGCCATGAGGTAGAACACCATCATCTGAATGGACAGCCATTTTAGCGACTGCCTATGATCTGAAATATAGGATAAGAATCCGACGAGTAGATTTGTCTTCCCATTTCGAGACTCCTTGGGAAGAAAGGAAGTCATAAAAAGACAAATGAGAGACAATGCTATGTGGCGACCAGTCCGATGCTTGATAGGCAGAGTTCGGTTGTACTGGATGCCTCTATGTGTTATGGAGGAGAATCGATTGTAAAATCTGGCAAGCTCAGTTAAGGTACCAACTCGAATCACTCGGCAGCGCATGCATCCTCATATCCCATGCCGCCGCCTGGAGGTCGAAGATGTCCCCAGCTGGGCCATAGAAGACCTCATGCCGGGACACTGGGTGTCAGTAGGAGAGTTTTCCTTTGACGTTCTTTTGGAAACACCAAAAGTACTTTTGATGAGATAGAAATATTCCATTAGCTATGATGGTTGTGAGTTGAACAAAATCGTCTGTAGTTGAAAGCTTGCCTGGTAGAAGCTTTGGTACTCATGACAATTTAAGTAGTTCAGTTTTGACGAACCAGAAGGCCAGCAAGTTCTGTAGCAAGTTGCTGGGCAAACTCCTCAATCTTAGGAGTTGTAATGTAAACCCCCTCCAGTTGATCCAGGTCGAGGATGCGCTTACAATCCGCTTTGCAGATGTAGAGTTTGAGCTTGTACTTGGGATCCTCGAGAAGGTTGGTAAAAAAAAGGTGTAGTAGACATGATGACATCTACCGATGTTGTCGTGCCTCACAATGAGAGAACAACAGGCAGTGGCACCGCCTGCCACTCGATTTCGGCATGGCTGCACCTGGCCATACATTCCACCAAAGTCGAAGGGCTACGACCTCTTGGTAGTTAAAATGAAACCACAACGTGTGATCAATCACTAAGAATGATAGTCTGGCGTTCCATGTTGAAGACAAGTGGCTCGTCTTCTTGGGTAGGTTCGGCTGCCCGATACCCTGACTGAACGGTCCAGGGCTAGTTGGGGACTCAGGAAAACTTTTAGAGGCACGGCTTCAAACTCTCTCATGAGCTTCTCAACCATTGCTGGGATGATATGTCTTGGAGCAGCGACAGAACCCCGAAGGGCATGGCGTTGGAAGACTTTCGTTTCTTGTAAGATGTTGGTGGCACTATGAAGCTCTGCTAAATGTTAGACGTGGAAGAAAAGAAGATGGAAGAGCCTACTAATAGTAGTAGTGAAGGTTGTAAGCCTCGCCAAGTTGGCTATGTGGCGGGAGACTCTCTTGGTTGCCTTTGCTGCATCTTCCAACTGCCTGAAAGCCATGCGTACACTTAATATCCCAATTCGGAGCTAATTCTTGCCAGAAAGGGCGGACTTTCATTGTCCGGGCAAGAGTTTGCGTTGCTCTCTGTAGACGTGTCTTCCCTGTGTTGTGTTTCTGAAGTGAAGACCTGTCGATTCGTGGCAGGTATGGTACTTGGGGATTTACATAGGGGGCAATGTCTTCTGGAGAAGACATGACGGAAGAGCGAGGTAGGCAACTCCCACTGTATGCCTGTATCAGCTCGTATGCCTCTGTTCTTGAAATACCAAGCGACCGGGACTAGTTAGGAATATTATTTGCCACAGTTGTCAATTACTCGCGCCGTTTATTGTTGACCCTGTGGTCATTTCTCTTGCATTTGTTCTCGATACCGTAATGGAATTTGTCAGTCACGGAGTGTCCGTAAGCTGGTACATTGTTCACCTGAAGCAGGAGTTGGTACACCGGTCGATATTGGCATCATCAAGGATGATCCACAAGGGACGGTGCTCCTATAGATTCAATATGTAATGGTGTGACCCAGAAGTGACAATTTACTTACCGGTTTGAAGTGCCTCTTAATCTAATCAACCACTGTAAAACACAGCCAGCCCGTGTAAGAACAGTGCACCGATAATATGCTGATCAAACTCTGTTTGTTCCTCTGTCTCAGGGACAAGTGAATGCAAGAGAGCACCTCCCGAGTTGCGAATTTTTGGGTCTGAATTGGCCTACAGCCATACCAGCATGTTTCCTGAAAAAGGTGAATCAGGAGAGTGTGCATTCTTGGTTGTCTGTACCTCTTGAAATAATCGTTCGAAGATGAACAAAAGGCTTGAGATATTTGCCTTGGCTGTCTTGTAGTTGTTAAGGATTACCTCATCTTCATTCAAATATTGCTAAGATTCTCAGCTATAGTGACAGCTTGCATTAGGAATACCGGTGCTTTCCCCAAGGGATGCACTCTTACGTATGCTGTGATGACATGATGTTAAGATTATTATTATCATTAAGATAATAACAATGGTGGCTAAGCTGATTGAGAAGCATTGAAGAACAATATTCGGAATCGCCATACTCATAATGGATAGAAAGTTTCCTAAGAGTTCAGTTTTGAGGCAGAAAAGAGGTTCGCCATGAGTGACGAGCTGTTCACAAGATGCCGAGCATGTTTCAAGACGTATTCTTCATCGCGGCCCTTGTTTTTCATGTTATCTTTGTCAGGAATGGTAGTGAGACACATGCATTAGTGGCCTAGTCTCCTTCTGCAGTAGCATTTGTACCGATAAACACATCAAGCATTTTCCCTGAGTGCCAGTGCATTGTACCTGTCATTAAACAGGTCACTCCGAAGCATATTTGCCTTGAGGTGGAAACCGTGTTGAGATTTAGTCGTGTGAGGAAAGTCGACCCTCAAGGCGGCCTAATTCTGAGAGTGATTCTGAACACGGAAATGTCTGTGCTGACTCTATTGTCACTAAGGCATACAAGAGATCTAGGAGCTAGATTCGGGGTACTCATTCTTGTACCGCTTGTTCATGTTTGCGTTGACCAGGTTGGTGTAGTGCCCGTAACGCTCCCCGTATATCGCTGATGTTATAGCTGGACGACTGGTTCTGTAAAGGTTTTCCCCTTCAGCAGGGCCGATAGTTTGCATATTGGTTCCAATTTCCATATGGTTTGCTGAATAGCAGCATGCAACAGGTTGATTTGGCGAACTTTCTCGGCTATTTTCGAAACGATTGCTATAGCTAGTTGAGGGTATAGAGTGAGCTAGTAGATAGGTTGATATATTGAATGGATATAACCAGTTGATGACTTGAGCGTCTGGCGATAGAAAATGCATAGAGATCTAAGTTCTATGGAGACTTAAGATGTCATTATGTGGTAGATGGCAAATACAACAACACCAGGGACGGTGGAGTCATAGTAGACCCCAATGCTTATCTGATATGTCTTTCTGACATCTTCCGAGAGCCAGTACAGGTCCCGTAATGGGTAAGTTGTAGTCTCCGTGGTTGGTATCCATGGAGAACTGTGATGTAGATATGGAAACGCGGTGCAAATAGACTAGTTGATGTGGGCTTCGGTAGGTAAAGGTTGGTGAATGTAGGAGTATGCTGGGTCTCTTTGAGAAGGAGATCAGGCCTGTGCGTTATAGAAACCTCCGACTAGGACAGCTTCAGTTCTCTGGAAGATTTCCTCGTGTGGTGTCGTCCCAAATAATCTTCACGACTATAACCGAAACTCGACGTATAAGGTACCTCCAGGAGGTGTGAGGAGAGATAACAACGTTTGTGTGAAATCAAGGCTTGGATGATCAAAGTTCTCGACTATTAAACGGTATGGTCGGGAGCCTTCTATTCGAGCTGCGTCTCAAAAGGGCAGTGTCGAAGTCAATTATGGCATCTATGAGGCAGCCCTCGATAACAAAATGTGTTGTTCCAAGCACCGCCTCGGCGCATTTGTAATTTTGGTAGATTCCCCTGCCTGATAGTAAACTCTTGAATATCCATCATTTTATCCTCATACCCGTCCCATTTGTGCAAACTCGTCCTGGAGCAAAGTCTGCGTCCCATTCGGACCATTGAGAGCATGAGTCAACCTTGGCGTGGAAAGTTGGTCAATAGTGTACCTGAAGAAAACAAACATAAGGCAGAAATAGCGAATCGCACTTAGGTTGGGTCGTTCGCCAACCAAACAGTGAGTGTAAGTAAGTATTACCGGTCAGTCAAAGGCACTGATGACTACCCGCTTGCCAGGAGTCAAGATGAACCCGTATCTGGTATGAGCAAGTAGACAGTCTGCCGCCGGCTGAAAGGGCTGGACTGACAGGTCTTATCGTGACTGGGCTGTTGCCAATGTGACCGATTGAAAGGCAATTATGGAGGTAATTGAGATGCTGCCTGAAGTGTGCTTCTTGGTGTGTTACTCAAAGTTTGATTCTCGCCGACGAGCTGAAGCTTATTGCGCGCCATACCTCGTCGTTGGTATCAAATCTCTCGTCACGTTGTTGGTGACGATCAAAAGTTCTAATAGGAATGGATTCTGTCCAGTTCGAACGCCAGAAGTAACTTGCGACGACCAACACCATCAGATCTTGTGCCCTCCGACATCGTACATTCGGAAATCAAATGCGTCAGGGCGCCTTTGCATAGCAAGGAGGCAGTATTTAGCTCCTAGGTCTTTTGAGAGGGAAAGCCTTTCATGGGCGAACAAGATACCCCGTGACCCTCTGAGCGTTGACGCTTGATCTCCGAGTATCCTAGATTGAGAACATCCAGATGCGTGGAGAGGCAGACAGATGCTGTGAGATAGATGCAGCACCTCTGAATATAACTATTCCTTAGATAAGGCTTTGCTGTAATTGCCCCTATAACGGTGACCAGTTCTATCATAAAATCGTGTCAGATGGCTACTGAGCCGCATGTAGGTTGTGGATCCTTCGACGTCAGACATGGCATGGTAGATGTAGTTCAAGGACAACAGAATAATAAATTGGTGCAAGTGCAACGATGTGCGCGATATTGCGGTGGCTTTGCCAATGTTGTGGCTTATGACACAATTGTGGACGTCTGGGAATTGTCGACGCCTGATGATGGAGAGAACCGTTGTGACGATGTCTCGCTTTCTGAGAAGCGTCGCGAACTGCAGTTGTCCGTTGCGAAAGTTTGTTGAACACCATATACAAAGTCGGTAGATGGGTCCCATTCTTTATGTAGATGGCTTTATATGGCCTACCAGCTTAATCCACACCATGAACAACAGCAGAGGGGGGGTGGGGGGTTTGATATGTTCTAGAGCAAGCTGTGCAGCTGCTTCATCTTCACGCTCTTGTTCATCTCGAACAAAGACATCACATGCCATTTCGACTGCGAGAAAAGGAGCCAGAGCTATCCTGATTGCGGATATCTGTCTCGCCGTGGATGCAAAGCATTCAGTTAAGCATCTTACAAACGTTCGGTAGTTGGAAGCCTGTTTTGTTCCCTAGTGAGGACTGATGGGTGCCGCTGAATGTATGGTGCTTGAATTATGTAGCGTCGAGAATGTCGCCATAAGCTTGACAGAGGAGATGGATATTGAAATCCTCCCAATGGCTGATCCCGGAGGACGCAGCGTTCATGATGGTTTGGTAAGTGAAATGTCCATTGACAAATAAGGTTGAATCGCTCAAGGGCTTTATAACATTTGCCAAATTGAAAGCACAAACGGAATCGTCTTTTGTGTTGGTGCATTTTCCCTCGAGCTGGACCTTGAAGGCAGAATGTGTACCCTATCATTATGGTTGTGAATGAATTGGCCCCCGAAAGGTCCTTGTTTTCCCTCGTATTCAGTTGTAGCCAAGCGTACTTCACGCAGTGAGGCAGCTGGGACTCTTGTGTCCGTCGAGGGCTCGCATCGTGGTAATCTGAGGAAAGAAAAAAAAGATATTAGTGGGAGGAAATAGGAGAGTTAATATGTTAAGCATACCTGGATGTATTCTTGCGGCAACGGAATTCCTTGTTATATTAGCTGTGACTTCAACACCAAAGAGCTCTTCTAGGAATCTCGCCGAAGGGTAAGAGAGGAGCTTGGGGAAACGCTTGATACAGCTGGTGAGACTCCAGGCAGTTTCTATATCGGTATGAAGGAGACTTTGAAAGTCCTGCGCAGACATAGAAGTTTGAGTATATCTTTATATACTGCAATGTGCATCGAGCAATATGCTCCTTGCTAGAGTGATTGTCCGACTATCTATTGTTGTAGTCTAGTGGACCCCTTCTCTGTCTACTTGATGCTGTCAAGGTGAAAAGGGGTGAGAATTTGTGTCTGAGGCCGTAGACCTTTCCTGTTTGCGACTCGATGGAATCGGAGACTTAATCTTATTACAACCTGCAAGAAGCACACTTGTTGATATAATGAATATTATACCTTACTAGGCGACCAGCTGCTTCTGTTGACCAAAAACGCTGTTCTATGATTGTACCCGTAGAGGATATCCGGCACAGGTGTGCTGAGGTTGTCAGCCGATCCAGTATTGGGGACGGTATATGTTTGGCCATCGGCATTCTGCTGTTGCATTTCAATTTTTCTGTTCCTCCTGGATAGGTACAAGGGTATAGTTTGGCATATTCCTGCTCGATTCTCAGTTATTCTGTGAGCCAACCTATTGTAACACCTGCGTCTTGAAGACATGGAAGCTCTACCCTACCGAATACCCCGAGATGTTGAGTATTCCAGAGTGGATAAAGTTTGACTTTGCGAGATTACCAGGTTATAAGAATTGTAATCGTTGACACAAAGAGTTGACTCAACAGACGTTGCAATTTCGTAGTTGTTAACAGGCAGCATGGTCCTATAGGTAAGATTTCATCAGGACGTCTATGCTAGCTTTCTGAGTCAAAGCAGGTATTTCGGTGCTTCCTGGGCCACCCGAGACACCCAAAGTGTTATGGGCCAAGTGTCTTCTACCTTTGAGCTGTGAATTCCTTGTGCTTCACGTCCTGATTATAATTCTCAAACCAAGAATAAGCCCCCCCGACCAACGTTTTTGCGACGTCTCCCCTTCAGTATGTTGTGCAGTGATGAAGGGTAATTCGACGAAGGCGTAGTTGTGACGTTGCTCGATATCGATAGTCAGGTCTTTGGGAAATTGTTGTTTTTGTGGAGGTTCATCTTCATCTGGCTGCTTATTACGCCAGATGACAATAGTGAAGGCACGGCTGCCTCCCTTCAACTTGGCCGAGAGAGCCTCTGCCGGGAGCGGTCGTCGATTCTCTTCGGTAGCCAAGAGAGGTTCATTCTGTTTCGAAGATTATCAGTGACATGTTCACGTCTCTGCGTGTCGTTGATTTCGAGTATATCGTCAAAAGGGACAATGAGATCCACGAAATGCTCAGGTCGAGCGCCATTGCGAATGCAGAGCTGGAATGCATCTGAGGCTGGAAAAACTTCCTTCTTGGCGCTTTTGACCTTGACTTCGTCTTGCTGCTATTTGTCTAAAGCCTGTTGCGCCCCGTACAGACTTAGAGACTTCCTGAGCTGTGACTTGGCATGTCTGCGTTTTCTTCGGCAAGCTTATACTTCTCGTCGAGTAGGTATGATATTGCCCACAATAATAAAGTTCGCAGCTGATGATGAGGTGTCTCCCCACAGGGCCAGCCCTGAAAGTCACGGCAGAAACGCGCATGAGTCGTATCGTTGTGCTTTGATGTATATCAACATCTGAGCTATGCAATGATTTCTCTCTAGAAACTTCTTCCAGTCCAACCAAGATTGTCTCCCCAAGGCATGTGTTGTGACTGGCAGGGACAGGCCTCTTGCGAGCCCAGGTTGGAAGACTTCAATATTTTCTTGTCAACCTGTTGTTGATAACAGAGAAAACGGTTGGAGATGTCTGACAATGTCTGCTTGACGTAAGTATACTAAACAACGAGATCCTGTAACAAGTTGATAATACGCCCGTGCATTTCATCAATGCTTAGGGTTGTGTATTACCCGTAGCAACGTTGGTAGTGGGTGTGACATTGTTGTAGAAACGCCTAATGTGTTGGTTAGCACTATTCTTAATATGTTGATGTTATGGCTCCGTACCCCAAACAAGTCGCCCCTGATGATGATCACAGAGACGGAGTCTGAAGCTCTACTTTGCAGTAATATTGTCTTCATAGTCATGAGAAGGGATGTCGAAAGAACGGACATCGGCGAGGTGCTGAGGGGGGCATGTCAGGCTTGTGCAGCTGACGTTGTTGGAAAACAGGGAAAATTGCCATTTCTCGTCCTCTCCGTTGGCGTTTTGTTCAAATTCCTTTTCTTCAAGTGCTAATTGAGGAGTTGATAGTTACCTAGACCCAGAAAAACCGGATAATATCTAGGATGGTTCTGATTGCCTGCATATCTCTCAAACAGGGAAACTATCTGGTCTGATACCCCGGATGATCTGCCTGCTGGTACCTGCTAGAGGCTGGTGCTCAATGTACCCAGTGTGGGGGGTCTGATTTCCCTCTTATCAGGAAAATCATAGCTCAACTTCTTCTGTCTCGTGTTTAAGTCGAGCAATCCCTCCCGAGGACTCGTGATAGTGCCATCTCTTGACCAACTCCATTTTCGGAAGAGGTAAATTCTTGATGTTGCAGAAAATTGTGTCCGTCAGATAGATGCCCTGTTTGCTTTGAGGCAGGTAACAATGTGGTTGACGTCGTCGAGTTACTGGCCAATCCCAGGAACATTGCCTGCAATGGTTAGAAGGACAATATCCGGTGTATATCTCCAGGCACTTACAGAGGCTGTTGATATCCATCGATATTATTGAGGATGACGTTGCTACTGTAGCTTCCTGCGGCTGTATATAGGACAGGCAAAAAGTCATCCACCAGCACAGAGAGGAGTTTATTCCCAGATTAATGCTCTCTGCTTCTCGTGACATAACAGAGAGAGATAAGAACTCTCGATGTGGTCAGTCTACCGAGCCAGGCTCCCTGCTATAGATCTCATGCCCTGGCAAGTCCTTGAAAAACATAAGGCAGCGAGGACAAATCCCCGAACCTTCTGACTCTTGAGGTTGGATCGGTGCTTGACTGCTCGGAGCACGAGAGCGCAACTATTTCATAACAAGATGGGATGATAGAGAGAAAGGACGACGGCAGAAAGTGGCAAAATTGAATTGCTATGGGCAAGCAATAACAATAATAAGCAGGATAAAGAAGGAAGTGATAGTATTAAAGAAGCCACGATGCTGGTGAATCGATTGTACAAGAAAATTGACACTACTGGAGAATTGATGATATATGAAGGTCAAGAGAAATCACTGAGGGCATCCTGCAAACCACATTCTTATTTCAGTGTCATCACGTCAACTTTATCGGGTTCAGGCCACCGTATGCCGACTAAGTAAAGACCTCTTAACCGCGTTGATCGCAAGAGTGACTAATACCAAATGAATCTGTCCCCGGCCGCGGTGCGCGAGTATATTGCAGCTTGGAGCTTAATCTAAATCTCGTATGGGGTATACGTGCTGAGCCGAAAGGAAGGATTTATGGGCGCGTTGGGGGCGGCGCTCTTCTCTGAAGAAATATCGCTGACATAGGTTGCTTGCCTGACGCCTGCGTGTTGTTGATTGTCAAGCACTTTGGGGTGCAGCTTTCGATTTCTGGGGATCATATCCAGTGAACATAGCTTGACCTTGCGGCTCTGCTTTCTCAACAAGATGCGTATTTTGTGCCTTTTTATATCATGAGTAGATATCATGTTCTAAATCCTCTTTCGTTTTGATAGACCGATCGAGAAACCATTGGACAGCTTAGAAAGAGATTTCCATGGAGGTCCGACATAGTTGTGAAACCTGCGAAAAGACGTGTCTAGCGCCGTTTTTTTACTACTATTAGACGTTTTTCTCCGGATTTGATCTCATCAGCAATGCATTCAGTGACCAGATTGCCAGTGCATATTCTGCGGAACGTCTGGAGGTGAAGGTAGCCTTGGGGACTTGATAGTTTGACGCCAAGGATTGGTAGGCTCATTTTGGGAAGCTTTGGTAACGCGTTTACCATAATAATAGCCACAGGAGCCTGAAATACTTCCTCTGAGTTGCGAGGTTTACCGTTTTCTTTGACTCATTTTCAGCTTTGCCAAGCCACCGCATCTCCAAAGCTTTCTGGATGCTCCAATGATCTGGAGTAGCTCAAACAACCAACAAGCGAATTTACCACCTGGGTGTGGGTCGATGGTATCGATTGGACGTCTCGCCACGGCAGTAGCACCATCTGGGAGCTCGTCAGGGGTTGGTGTAGTGGGTTGACTGGAAGTTTTGGTCTCGGGGTTTGGCACTTCTAGGTCATTGGAGGAACTGCCACGAGCCAAAGCATTAGTTTAGGGGAGAGAAAATCGGCGGGTGACTTACTTGTTCGTAACCAGGAGCCCGTCTCTCGTGTTGAAAGAAATTTCAGTCTCAGAATATAAAGATCCCTCGTCACTGTTCCGCATCCGTGACAATTTAGGCAAAGGCGCAACTGAAGAGTGACATGAGAATGCAGCGATAAGGTCAACTTCCGGCTTTGCATCTTTAAGTCTCACTTCGAGCTGCTTGTTGTAAATACAAGAAGTGATAATGTGTCTGCGAATCTCATGCCGACGTGTTTGATCTATTCAACAATCTTATCGACATGGGCTCAGAAACCTTTTGAGTCAAGTATACGGTATTGAGAATACAAGTCTTTGACAAAGAAAGATCCCCGATGAAGGCATCCTGTATCAGACTCCCTGGAAGATTGGTCTGCCGACCCTGAACAAGCAAACGTTGACTAACTCAGGCCGTTGAGAATAGAAGGTCGTGTCATGGAGTTCAGATCTGTTGATGTGCATATAATTAGCCACTGCACAGACTTGCAGAAATTCTTGGATTTGATGCAAACGATCGGCGTACATTGCCAGCAAGGCACAGCAAATACGACTGAGCTTAGGTATACTCAATACCGTCGTGTTAGGAACGGCAATAACAGCTTGCAGAGAGAGAACATGACTAACCGAGCTTCTTTGCCCATGTTTTGCCGGCATCAGACTTCATGAACCGGCCGAGCATTGGGAACTGTTTGACGTAGATCATTTTGTCGGGGTTGCTGTTGAAGTATGCAGCAATAACATCCGCTTGAGAGAGGTCTTTGTCTTCTTGGGCTGCAAATGCAAGGCCGATTCTCCAGGGTGCTGGTCGTACAGTCGAGAAGGTTCCGTCGAAATCGATGCCTCCTTTCTTCCGAAAACCTCGAGCGACGAGATGCATCTTTCTCTTGATGATCCCTCCAAACTCGGTCCTCTTGTAACGAGTCATCAACTTTGTCGTAAGCAATCGTGGACACGCAGTGTGTCAAACTTTAGATACAGCCAAGAGATGATGTTGTTCGCTGCCGAGTTGATCGCGTTGTTATGACAGGCGACTTGACCTTGGAATGACTGAGCGGCGCTCGTAGCCTCGGGATTAATGATATTCTCAAACCAACTCTCACACCGCATCTGTGAAGCAATCACCCTCGGGTAGGTGACTTACAACCCATTTTCTTCATTGTACGCCTTCTTCAGCTGCGGCGTGATCCGAGCCACTTTAACAGCTGGTTCCCAACTCGTTTCATGTCTTTAAACATTTCTTTTGCCTTTTCCTCGGCAAGTCGCTCCTGGTCGGCGATGTTGAGGAAATAGTCCTCATGAATATTCTCATCAAGGGCCTCGAGAGAATATTTTGACGTACCTGACTTGCCTGATTGGTAGGTTCTCCGACCAGATAGCATAGAGGTATTCACACTCATGGGAGTTCTGACACGTTTTGACTTCTCCGCGTTTGAAATCAAATTAGACAGGGCAATGCAATTGGCACGAATGCTGCTGTGTCTTCTGTCGGTGCAATGCATGCTCGCGAGGATCTCATAAGTGTACTTCTTAGCGCGTGCTTTGCACTTCTGTGTGGCCGCGCGGTGACGGTGGAATGAGAACAGAGTGGTTAAGTTGGGAAGTACGTTGCGTCGGTTCTTTGGAATGTTATCGCTTTGGATAGTGAAGGGAATTGTACGAAATGGATGCGCGTCCAGGTTGACCTCAGACATTTGCTGCAAGCTTGAGATTGATAATATGGCTAATAGCTGGGTCTACCAAGGCCTCGCCAAAGACACCATTTTAATTAGCCTAGGGATCTTTTGTGTTGTGATATCCGTCATCTTGAGTTCCATCAGTCGCGTTGTTGTCGATGCGCTTGCTTCGATTCAGTTTCCAATAAATATTTCTTTTCAAATCCTTTTATTTCTTTTTCTTCTTTCTGAAAACTCTTTGATGGCTCGTGGATAATGTTGTAGGCCCGAATTTCAGCGTGGAGAAGGTTTTGGCCTCGTTATCGCTCTTCTCTCTGGTCGGTTAGAGGTCCTAATATTACTCATGTCTGGACGCTACATCGTCCTAATAGCTCTCTGTCTCTGCATTTTTGATATAGATAGCTTCCAAGATATTTTTGTTCGGTTCTTTGGCATATACCTTCCAGTCACAGCAACGAGACAAT
>PVQA01001539.1:0-43755 GCA_002980515.1 Fusarium burgessii | reverse complement strand
CCCCTTTAACCCACCCCCGCGTTGCTTGTGTTTTTGTGTATTGCCTTGTCTTTCTTTTTTTATTTTATTTTTATTTCCAGAGTTAAAGGTCATCAAGTCATGAGCCGTTGTATCCTCGACAGCCCTTCCACGTCGAATTGACAGCGCCCTTTACCAACCAATCCTTTCGCCGATCAACGAGTCGAGTCGATAATTAATTAATCAACTGCGACCGCCCAAGATGACGGCGTTTGAAGCAGAGATATGGACTTGGTATAGTCTATCGTGGATAATTGTCATTGCGAGAATGTAAGACAATGTCACCGAAGGATCAATTAGGTTTTTTTTTACTGACCCTACCTGCTAGGATATCACGACGGATGTTACTGGGTTCAATTAAGAAGCTTCAAGTTGAGGATTACTTGATGATAGTAGCAATGGTGCGTCACCACCACCGAACCAACATAATACCGTAATGCCTAATAGTTCCCAGTTCACCGATACGATTTTAATGGTCGGCATGTCGATTATTTCGCAAACGAGCAGTAACCTCATCGATCCCAGCGAACACGTCGTCCTCGATGCGCAAGAAATTAAGACACGAGAGTATGGATCGAAATGGGTCTTGGTCGTTGAACAAATGCAGATTGTCACCATTTGGCTTATGAAGTATTGTCTTTTGGTCATGTACAACCGTCTCACGTACGTCGCTCGTCCGATCATCAACTACAAATCTAACCTTGTGCAGAATGAGTTTGAGTCAGAATTTGGCCGTCAAGTTTGTCGCTTCTTATGTCACTCTTGGTTTCCTCATCATGGAGATCTTGTACCTTGGAGTTTGGTGTCGTCCATTTAACCAATATTGGGCTGTTCCTCCAAAGAACAGTATGTTGCATCAATCTTCAATCGAACCAAGCTTACCTTTATAGCGCAATGTTCTGCTGCAACAAACCATCTCATCACCAACGCCGTCATCAATATTACATCCGATATAATGATCATTCTCATCCCAATGCCCATCTTTCTCAAGTCTCAGCTCCCATTAAAGCGAAAAGCTGTTCTCATTGGTGTATTCGCATTGGGCGCTTTCACTGTAAGCCAAACTCACTTAGTCCACCTGAAACCTAAACTAATACGCACAGATCCTCTCCGCCATTCTCAACAAGTTCTACAGCTTCAACGAACCTTTCGGATCCAATTGGACATTCTGGTACATCCGCGAATCCTCTACCGCCATCATAACCGCCAACCTTCCCTACATCTGGACCCTCCTCCGTCGTATCTTCAAGCTCGGATCATTCAGCGGTTCAACCTACGGAAAGGGCACAAACAATCCCTCAAAAGCATACCGCTCAAACTTTACCAATCATCGCTCCGTCATGCGCTCTCAAGTCCATGCGGAACATAATCTTCACCCCGTCGACAGCGAAGAAGAGATCAACGCCACATATGCTCTACCGCTCAAGATCTACGCCAAGCACGAGATTCAAATCACGAGTGAAGATGCTGGTCCTGAAGATAGAAGAGGACCTGTGGGGTGTATTCCTGATGAGTTGATGAGCCATAGCAAGGATAGCGTACGGAGTGATGGAGAGACTAGCTCTGAACGATCAGCTGCTGGTGTTGTCAAGGTTTATCACGGAGTATAGAACGACCACTTGTTTTAATGTTTTGATGATTTGGGTAACGCTTGGATCAGATACCCAGCAATGTATAATTTGCCCTCGATGGATAGAAACGTGCCTATAGCACCAGAAGCGATATCAACATGCTTTCGTCACAAGTAACCGAGCTTCAAGCACTCAACGTTTGGGAATTCTCATGCTAGGCTTGAACGGCCTATCTTGGGCTTAGTCTACCGCTTCTCGTATGACAGCTTTGACGTGCCAAGACTAGCGAGTCAGTTCCCCCAAACTTGACCTTTACCAACAAAGAATAGCTTCGAACGGGGTGTCAATGCTGAAATTCCGCTCTTATTGACTAGTTCTGTTCTCAGTAAGCTTTGATGCTCGCATCCCCGGCACAATTCCGATGATCGGCGTGCTCGGTGGAAGAATGCACCACTAGGTTTCTCTGCGAACTACTGTCCGTCTTTGTGGGGGGTTGAAAGATGTCTAGTAGGAATTTGGACAAGATGTTGCGGATCCGGATAAAGGGGCTCGAGTTAGTCTGATTTCTAGAAGACTGACAGGTGTTATCGGTCCGGGAGGGTTAGATAGCCGTCACCAAGCACAAGCACGTGGCTGTTGGCTATCTTTCGCTGACTCGTGATTGACTACGGGTTTAAATCTAGTCGCCGCTGTTGCATTACTGCATGTCCTTATCTCAAGACTATTGAAAGTCCCTTGTCGATAACCCTTTTCCATCAGACAATGTCTGGTTGAACTTGATTGAGCTGATACTTGGTAGTCGGACCTCGAAGACCATTAAATCTAGAACCGTAGGAATGACAATAGATCAAGGCAACTACTTCCGGTATTACTGTCAGAGGCTTGTCTGGAGTCAAGGCATCCGTTGACTAAACTCCAACATTCAATCCGTTCCGCCAACCCAATTTGCTAGGTAGCGTCTTATTTCTTCTTATCTTTTTCTCTAGCCTGCAAACTATTTATCTGTTCAGCATCGGCTAATTTTGTCTCCAAAAGGCAGTTAAGTCTCCCTCATCACTTAAATTACTCTACAGAACCATTGGGTACAACATTAAGTCACTGTGTTAACATCCAGACTTTATCTTTAGTCTGTGGGTAGCTCTAGCTCGTTAAAATAGACAAGGCAGAAACTTCTCATTGGTTATTCAATAGAATGCTTCCTATGAATCGATTGTACATGAAGAGATGAGAGGTTAAATGATGCTTGAGGTCCCGGCATAAAATTACATGATACATCTTGACACATACAGGCGATACATAGCATGCGGATATGATTGAAGAATTCAAACAAGAGTCGAGATTGTACAAGGGGCTGTAAACATGTTTGCAACCTTGAAATCGCCAGCTCGAGACAAAGTTCGAGGCATAGATCCCTCTGATTGTATATACACTATTTGAAGATTCTTGTTGCATAACCTTAGGCCCTTTGACCTGAACTTGTTGCAGAGTAGAGTCTTATTTGGCTGATTGTCAGTTATTCCCGCAAGTATTTCGGTGCAAGAAGTTTCGAAGCTCCAGGATCGATCAAAGAGCCCCAACATGCGAGCCATTACAAGATGGATGGAACATGTTTAATTGCAGTACAAATAATGTGTCATTTGGTATTCTTACTATTTGAGGCTGTAGAAAAACAGATCAGCTCTCCTCTAAGCAATGCACACTCATTATACTATTCACAGACCATTTGCCTACATAACGCAACACTCATCAGCAGGCTTCTTCCCTCTCAAATCCGCCACCTCCCCCATTCTAATCAACATCTCCTCCTCCTCCGGTGAATCCACCCTCGGCGCCAATCTCTCCTTCAACTCTGCAAACTTGTCCTTCCACCAATACCCAACCTTCATCCACTGCGTAACAGTCCAATCCTGCTGATACTCCTGCAAAATCATCTCCAACTGCGCCTTCATCCCCGGTTCATCCGTAGCAGCCCACGCAATAGCCAACGTCAACGGAACATGACTTGCCCCTAATGGTCGATACTGACTTATTCGATCAGCGAGGGAAACTACCTCTGATGAACATAACGCTGCTTCCCCAACGAGGGCGAGATTGTATGGATCAAAGGCTTGCATTAGTTGGCCCATTATTACAAGCACGGTTAGGAGAACCGAGTAGGCTGAGTTGTAAGAGCGTGAGAGGCGGAGTTGCATTGGTGTTGGGGAGTAACCAGGTGCCCATGTAACTGCTTTTACGATTTCGGAGAGTTTGCGTAGGTCGCGGCATAACCTGTGGTATGCACATATGATTTCCATGCGGTGTAGTTCAGGGTCGTTTATAAAATCTGGTAGTCTTCCCAGATTTCGTATGGACAGACTTGGTATCCCACCTGCGTCTTGGCCTTCTTTTTGTGCTTGTGCACTTTCGGGTGTTGTAGGGGGATTGTTCTTTTTGAAGTTGTCGAGCATGTCCCAGAACCATTTTTCTAGTTTGACTTTTGGGTTTGAGATACTTTCTATAATCTGGACATGTTAGTATGTGCCTCGAGGCTGGAGGCGAGACGGGAACTTACGACTGGGACGCAGAATGTCAAGAGCATTTCTGTTTCGAAACCAGCTTTCCAGTTCTCTCGCGCAGCTGCTTTGAGAAGATATGCCAAACCTTGACCGTGACTTGTAGTAGGATCATCATCTCTTCCCAACCAGCCCTGAAATGTCAATATTGACCGACATGAATATCAAGTCTTTAGGAGCTCACCTGGCAAATCATGATGAGGTACACCGCGCACATAGTCTCAGGCATCCTCGCCTTGGCAGGATCCTCCAAACACAATCTCAATGAACTAATAGCTCTCACATACTTTGTAAGCGCATCAACAGTCTGATACCCCTGCGGTCTATGCAGCGTAGAAAACGTCGTAGCTAAGGCATCAGCCGACGCATCAAGAGCTTCATTCCTCCCTAATCTCGCAGGGATATGTCGAAGAAAGTCTCCATAGCATGTAATATCATATCTCAAGTCCGTAATCTCCAACCGTGAAACAAGCGTCTGCGTGACAATTGTTGTCTTGTTACTCGGAACTTTAATCAAGGCTTGATGAAATGAGATTGGGGATTTTGAAGATCGTGAACTTGAAGTCGTAGTATCATCTTCTGTGTCGATGTTTTGCAGAGATATACTGTCTCCAGACTCCAAGATTTGGACTTTGAACTTGTAGCGCTGTTTACCAACGTTGATGCACGGAATATCAAGCCTTTCACATCTCGCGCATTTAGGTTGCGCTTTATCACACTATTCTTGTTAACTCAACATTCTTCGGTTTCAAGTATTGACTTACCTTTTTCTTTTGCTTCCGACAGGCATCGCAGCCTTTGTAAGATGGAACGCCTGGCATGTTTAGTACAGCGGTGTATGTGACTCAAATGGGACAAGATTGATTGTTTCTATGGAGGTAAAATGAGTTGGAAGCCGAGATAGTTAAAGCCTTCCGCTTGGCCCCGCAGACTGTTGAGAAGTAAAGATGTAAGATTCGTTCAGCCTTGGAGGGACAAGGACCTGACGTGATTGGGAGATGGTCTCATTGTCTCCACTTACGATGACGGAGCGCACCATTTTACTTGATTTGGAATAGTGTCATGATAATGAGCCACGAGATGGGCATGTTTAAAAAAGGAAACAATTGAGCGAGATTTGATTCGATCGTCTTATCCGAAATCTTTTGAGCTTATGTCTTTGGTAGCGAATCAAATGACGGGAATAACCTCGCATTGTCGATCCAAGGCATACAGTCTCGATTATCCCGAGATCAGCGTTTCTGACAGATGCTCAGCCTTGTACGATGAGCTGCAGTGATGATCTTTTGCCTTCTAACTACGGTGACTGCACTCCGTAACACTTGATAGGTCAAGTATAACTCTGTAGCCTGGCGGTTATTCCGAGGGACACGAACATCATCTGCTAGACTTCGAAAACAATGTCTCTAAAATAGCTTGGATGACTTGATCCGTCAAGAATCGAGGCATACAAATTGATTACACCCATATAACAAAAGGTCCCTGCATCGGAAAGTACCCATGATGACAGCGGAACTCGTCGTCATTTTGTCTCAGTTACGCATCGGAATTTAATGCACGTAAGACGCCTAACCAATCAGCTCATCTCGCCACCAACAGGGCTGTGCACTAACATCCCCAGTACAACCTCAGTCGCTGCATATTTACCTTTATGGGATATGGGATAAGCTTATTCTTTTGACGCTCCTCGAGAGACTCAACATAAATTGGCAATGAGCCCCTCACCGATCTTGGCTTGTCCAAATAATCAACCAAGACAGCAGCCAACATAAACTAATCATCACCTTGAGAGTCGTCCTCATGGAGAAACTACTCAACAAAGTCTTATACGGATCATCCAGCCCCCAAAGCTCCTCCTCCGATGGACCCCAAGTCTTCGTCATTCGTCCGCACCCTCAAGATGACAACCTTCTGTTCATCCTCTCCTCCAACGCACCTAAGGAATCACCTCCTTTATACACAATCTACAAACGTCCCAGCAGCTCCAGTCTCCTCATGCATCGCGGTCCTGCATCCCCCGAAAACACAATCGCATCAGCTACCATGCATCTCAGCACATCAACAATCGACATGTCGGTATTTAATCAACAAATGGCGATCAAGAACAGCAGCATGACAGGGAGTTGGGGGTTTCTGACAAACATGGGAAAGTTCAAATGGAAAGTTAATTCAATAACTGGAAGTGGATTTGAGCTGTATGATCAAAATGGCACCAAGGTTGCTAAATATGGAAGTGCTGGGCTTGCTAAGTTTGGGGAGAATCGAGTGAGTGTTTATGTACCAGGGGATGAGTTCTTTATGGTTATGGTGTTGTTCTCTGCGGTGGCTTCGAAGGAATTGGAAAAGATTGTTGATGAAACTGCTGGAGAGGTTGTTGGAGAGGTTATTGGCGCGATCTTGGGAGCATAAATCTTAGTAAAGTCATAACTAAAACGTTAATGCATGTAAAAGTAAGGCGATTGGGTTAAAGAAGGAGTAAAATTAGTGATCCTTGATTGCGACCAGCTGGCTATCTTACCTAGTAGATGAGACGCAGTAGCTTTGCGCAGTCACACGTCTACTTGATCCGCCTCAGATGATGGTGTATCCTTCAAACTCCGAATAAACCGAGCTGGAACACCTCCTACAACAGTCTCCGCCTCAACATCTTTAGTAACAACCGCACCAGCAGCTACAGTCGCGCCTCTTCCTATCGTCACACCAGGCAGAATTGTAGCTCGAGCTCCTATCCAGCAATCCGCTTCAATGCGGATCGGCAGCGCAAAAGAGGTCCCGTGAGCTTCTCTCCGGCTGTGCATGTCCGCAGCGTGAGTTCCAGTGCAGATGCAGACACCCGGACCTATCAATGCACCGTCTCCGATGCTAACGAGTGCGTTGTCATAAATCGATACCCTGCTGTCTGAGTAAGATGGTTCTTGTGTAGACTGGCGAACTTACTCTCTGTTGATGTATACACCGTTTCCAATAAAGATGTTACAGCCCCAAGTCAGAAAGAATGGTGGCTCAATAGTGACATCTTTTCCCAACTTGCCAATCATATCTTTCGCTACCGCCATTCGCCTCGCTTTCAACGACGCAAGGGTGCTATCATACGAAATACTCTCATCGTTAAAAGATCGCAACTTCTTCATTGTCTCCAATTTATATTCAGAAAGTTCTTGCGCCCGACTCGTATTGAAACTAACGTCAAAAATTAGAACGCTTTCGCCATCAATTTTCAGTCTACACAAACTTCATGCCGCTTATCATCTTGGCAAACTCGTCACACCACGGAACTGGTATCTCGCTCTCTTTGAGCTCAAGGATGCGCTGAGGGTTCTTGTATGATGCAGCCATCTTTATATGTCTCGGACCTTTGCAGCGGGTCGGTATTGGGTATGGTAAAAAAAATATGATGGGGTTTTTAATGCAAGTGTTGTTTGGTGTAGAATTGGAGACACAAAATGGGGCGAAAAGCGGTGAGAATTGTGGTCTTATGTCACATTCAACCTGATAGGTCATAGATCGGCCGTAGTGTGGTGTTACATACAATCCATATCTGGCCTCAAAGCTTCTTTATCATTTGAGAGTGGTTGGGTGATTGAAAGTGATAAATCTGTCTGACGACATATCAGTGTCCATCTTGATTTGTTGATTGTGCATGAAGATGCCAGACCTGGTTGACCGGCAATTGAATCACAAAGACTAGCATTCAATTTTAGGCACCGATCGCTACAGCATTACGATAGAATGCGTTGATTCTTGAGTATCAACGAATTCTTGACTTGTGTTTTAGCTCGTATGATGAGGCATTGGCCTTGAGGCGTTTCCTGCTACCGTGCTCTTCGGAGTTCCAGCGGAGACGGAGCTAAATTCGCACTCTGGCTGCAGCAGCTAGAATAAAGTAATTAGAGATGAAATAAAGCGCCCTGAAAGTCATGGATGATATGGAGGCCGGCGATGAACCCCATCCATGGCTGTTAGCGTGGTGTCAAACTGGAGTGATTTGGGATGGCCATAAAGTCAGATTGCATTTAAAGTATGCACTCATCTTGACAGTATAGGATAAACTTGCGGCTCCAGACATGAAGCGAGTATCATAGAGTTGAGGTTGTCAAGCACAGTCTCGTAGATACGGTCGCTTTGGTCCTTGAACTCCTGATACCTTTTCGTCAATTATTGATAGGACTCGTAAGTCATATACTATTTCAATAGTCAATTTGAGAGGCCTGATGAATGGTGAGGTATCGCGGAAGATAAATTATTCATTAAAGGGAGTCTGGTTCCAGACCAGGTTTTATTTTCCACCGCAGTGGTCTCATTATTCTTGGATCTTGCCTTCTCCGTCATTGCATCCTGTAGATGAGCATCCTTTTTTGGGAATGGAAACATTGTTGACCTGAACTCCAGCCTTATCTCTAGCGCCCTCGACCTCTCCTAGAATCATGTCAGTTGTGAGGATCGAAGAAGAAATCTCATACGTCTTACCGTCACCTTCTTGTCGAGTGTCGGATGGACGCCCACCTTCTTGCTCGGAGTCTCGCTCTCGTTCCTCTGATACCCGTTGACTGCTGCTCACAGACTCTCCATCGACAGGAGCATCACCCGACTTTCGCTGCAATCTCACCCAAAGCATAACACCAATGCAAACCGCCAGAAGAACAGCCGTCACAGCGCCCATGATAATCTTGCCAGGATGAGAAGCAATATCATCATCAATCTCCTCAATAGCCCAAGGATAACACTCAGAGTTGATGATGATGAAGATACCAAGACCAACATAGAGGAGAGGTATAAGCCTGCGGGAATATTTCTGAGCCATGTGCAGAATATGTTTTTGCTTCATTATCAGCCAACCAGCAAGACACCAGAAGCCGAGCATAATGTAGTACACCACGATATATATAGCAAGTTCTCCTGCTTTCGCTTCAGCAAACAAAGGGATGTATGTACTAATGTTGTCGGCTCCATTCATAACCGTGATGGAAGTAACCTTGAAAACACTCTTTAATCCGTCGGCGGTCGTAACCTCCTCGTCCAGAGATTCGTCTTCATCTTCGTCCTTTTTGAAGAAAACACCAAGGATTCTCCATACACCGAGAAGCATTGGTATAAGACCAAGAAATCCAATTGGTTCAGCGGGAATGAGTAAAGAAGCGCCAAAACCGATCATGCTCACGGCAATGATGAATGTAAAACCAACATATTGACCGATGGTGATCTTGACAGGAGTGAGAGATGGGCTCGTCGTTGATTCTGCGAAAAATGCGACGAGAACAAAAATATCGTCGACATTGGTTACAGCAAACGTCGCACAAGCAGTGCCAATCGCCTGACCAAAGTCAAGACCCATGATGATGAGGTGGTTGCGTTGCGAGTGCAAGGGAGGGAGGGGTTAGGGAAAGGTAGGGGGTACTTGAGCTGTCAGATAAAGTTCTACCAGCCCCTTGAGAGTTGATTAGTATGCTTAAACCTTAAAACCAACTGTTTGGCAGTCAATTCGTTAAAGGGGAACAGGAAAAAAAAAGTGAGAAAAATTCACCGTGTGTTCAACTACCGGATAACTTGAACAAAGCCGACTTGGCATCATCAGGAGTATACTTGGCGATCCACATTTATACGACAAACCCAGTCATGTTTTTTCATATATTATTACCTACCCCTGCGCAGTGCACACAAAGGAAACCTGAAACAATAATTCGTGTTCTAGAAGGCAATGAGTTATACGCGTCGAGGGATGATATCGTTTATTTGGAGAGGATATGGATGTTTTAGAGGGTGATGACGACGTAATAGTTGGTTATGTGATGGGTTCTTTGGTGGTGGTTAGTTTCCAGGTTGGGTTTAGCGAGGTTGGAGAGTGGCAGTGCAAAAGAGTGCTACGGTGCTTGGCTGGTGTCTTGGGAGTTGGATATCGTCTGGGCAATCCCTTGAAAGAAGGACAATGTCCAGCAAGTTTGAGCCAGAAATGTCTTTCGATCATTGCCATTATCCTTATGCCCAGTACCTTTAATCTTGTTGTCGCACTCTTGTTATTCATGACTCTTTATGCCCTGCCTGAGCAGCCAAAGTGAATGATCAAATGAACCGGCTTGGCTTTTGACATCCGCTCGTTATCATCCGACAGTCGATTGGTACGATACTTTTGTCTAACCGAGGTATGCCGATCGAGCGCAGTTCATGCATGAATGAAGTTGGATTCTCAAGAAATTCGAATTCCTTGGATCCTTCATGTAGGTTATCTTGCAGAATCTCCAAATCACGAATCGCAGAAAGAAAGGGAGAAGAAAGAATCGATACAAGTACTAAAAGCTACTCTGCAGGGCTTCAAGTGTGCACTTACCCTGGTTCTTATTCGGTGGGACTCTCGCCATCCTTAGCATTGTCTTGTACGCTATTCCCAGCTTCCTGCATCCCAGCCCAAGTTAACTCAAACAGTTTTATCTTCAAGTTTCGAAATTGTCACATCCATAGACGTCCCTCGACGACCGTTATTCGCGTTCCGCAAAGGCAAAGACCACATATACAACAACACAATCTACAAACGTTAGACGAGGCGAACCCATCCATCAAATACAAAAGTGTAAGAAAGCAATCGAGTATGAGCTCAACAGAGGTCTGTCTGACAGAAATATGGTACGTCAAGGTGTTAAAATGCAGAAAGCTCTTCTAAAACTAACTGTAATGTCAATGAAGTGCTGTTTGTCTTGAGGCTCTTGTAGACGAAGAGGATGTCCGTCGATTAACGTGTGAGCACGTGTTCCATACAAGATGCCTGGATTCATGGTTTAGAGAACATCATATAGACTGCCCACTTTGCAAGTGCATCTTTATACCATGATGATCGTTGAGTTTTTTTAAAAGGGAAAGGGCAAGATGAGAGAAGATTTTTTACAAAGATAAAGAGAAAGACTAATATCACTTTGCGATTTTTGGATGAGATATATCCAATAATACAATTTATTCTTAAAAAGCTATTCAAAAAAAAAAAAAAACTCCAAATCCAAAAGGTCAGACCGAAAACAAGAGTGAAAACAAGAGATAAGAACTCAATCCTATTCACTACTGGGAAGAGGCTTCATCTACTCGGCAGAGATGAGACCGTCCTTGCACTTAGTACCAGCAGCGACCTTGGAGACAAAAGCCCAGCCCTGGTTGCAGATACCCCAAGTAGTCTCTGAGAAACAGTGCATCATGCCAGACTTGACATCAGAAGGACAAGCCTGGAAATCACCGGACCAAGCAGGAGCGCCAGCTTCAGGCTTGGCAGAGTCGACGGGAGCGGGAGCGGCAGTGGGCTGAGCGGGAGTGCTGGGCATGGTGACCATGCTAGAAGGCTGGACAGGTGAGGGTTCAGCGGGAGCTGAAGGAGCTACAGGTGCAGCAGGTGCTGAAGGTTGAACGGGAGCAGAGGGTTGAACAGGAGCTGAAGGCTGAATAGGGGCCGAAGGGGCAGCGGGTGCTGAAGGTTGAACGGGAGCAGAGGGTTGAACAGGAGCTGAAGGCTGAATAGGGGCCGAAGGGGCAGCGGGTGCTGAGGGTTGAACGGGAGCAGAGGGCTGAACAGGAGCTGAAGGTGCTGGGGCAGAAGGCTGTTCAGGTGCAGGCGCGGGAACGGGAGCACTAGGTTGAGCGGGAGCAGGCTGAGCAGAAGGAGAACCAGACTCAGCAGGCTTCTCCGGCGCAGGCGCACCAGCATCATCCTTAAAGTTAGGCTCAACACCTTTGGCACAAGTCCCTTCACTACCAGGAGTACCCTGCTCATAAACCTTTCCAAAATCACCAGGCTCAGGAAAGTTGATGACACTTCCACTAGCGCCGGTAGTACACTCACCAGGAATGTTGGCGCGGAAAACAGCGGGGAGGTTATCGACGTAGCTACTATCATCCTTGCCGCCAGTGATCTCGATGGGTGCACAGACCATGTACATCTCGCGATTACCGATCTTGTTGAACCAAGTCCAAGCAAAAGTCGCAGGGCCGTTTTGCATATCCTTGGGAATAGGAATGTTGAACTGCTTAGTACACTCCTTACCGGTATCATTACCGCACTCAGCGCCGTTCTCACGGCCGTGGGGATCTGTACCAGTGGAGGCAATGTTACCTTCTGCTTCAGCGGGACATCCACCGATGATACTGTAGATAGTGTGCCACTTCTTAGGATCCTTGGGGGGTTCCTTTCCGTAAGCGACACTGAACTGACAAGAACCGCCGCCGTGGACTGCACTGCCCCAGAACTTGACAAGTTGGGTTTTACCGGCAGTTACCTTGGTGACTTGCTCGGCATGTTGAGTACGGCCTTGGCAGGGGAACGGGAGCTCTTCGCTGAGAGGCCAGGTTTGGTAGAGAGGTTCTGTGTCGAGGTTGAAGGGGTGAGGCTCGACCATGATGACGTGGGAGGAAACTTGGGTAGCGGCTAGCGCTAGGATGCTGAGGGATGAGAGAAGAGAAGGCATTTTGGCGCTTAGGAGATTGATGCTTCTCTGAATGAAAAATGTGTTGTGTGGTTTTTTGAGTTGTTGATTGTAGTGAAAGTTGGTTGTTGTTGTTGTAAGTGTAAGTGTAAAGGTGTGGAGTGATAAAGAAACGACATGAGAGTTGAGAATCAACCTGGATCTTTATATACACAAATCTGGATCTTTCACACAGACTAAAATGGTGAAGTTTGATGTTCTGATAACAAAGAACAATGGTACTATGCCACCGAACAATGTGCTTGTTGCCTGCCGAACTGTGAATTCCCGTCATTAACACTTGAAATAAGAACAAAGAACATACGACCTGCCTGGAACATTGGCAACCTTTTGTGAGTTCTTTTGCTATAGGTTCTCATGTTCGCATTACTCTATGCTATCACAGTCACGCAATCTGTTGAACGCACCATGAACGTGACAGACTAAGATCCTTTAAAAATTATAAGAAGTATAGATCATGGTCATAAGTCTTAGCTAAGATAAGATAATATTATTTACAAATGAAATAAGATATTTAGAAGTTTAGACCATAAATCTTGGTCAAGATACTGTAAAGCGATCCTAAAGTGAACCAAGATCTTCTAAAAATATAATGATGAGTTTAGATCATGGCCACAGAATAACTCCAACTGCATAAAGCGAGTTATGCATTGATGCCTGCTGCTGCTGTTGTTGTTGCATAACCTTTATGGAAGGGGCTCCATATATTGAGATTGCACAAAACCAGCAGGAAGGTGCATCAACTGCTTAGGCAGCCGCAACAGTCGCCTTCAACTCCTCCTCTGCATCTTCATTCCATCATCATCACCAGCGAATGGCTCCCACAAGATGGCAGCGTGTCATATCGTCAGATTGCCTGACGAGATACTTGTCGACGTCATCAAGCTTCTGCCCGGGAAAGCCATCAAAGCGGTCCGCGCATCCTGCACCAAGCTCAATCGTATCGCGTCCCCCTACCTCTTCCCGGTGCTCTACATCTCATGTCATCAACTCGATCTCGATGTCTTTCACCTTGTCACAAGCAACCCTCTTCTTGTCGGTGGCGTGAAAGAGCTTGTCATTGACGATACCACCTTGTCGCCTCGCCTTGCCGATTGGGAGATCTACCGGACTCTAGCTTCTTATCCACACCTGTGGCCATACCGAAAGAGGGCGTATGATTGGAGCACCAACTTCGATGAACCGGGGCGAGTTTGGTCTGATGAGCCCGACAAAGAGTTCTGGAACCTATTCAAGACTGTTCTCGAAGGTCACCATGAAAATCGTCAATCCCATGCCGATATCCTCGCTCTCAAACAAGCCCTACCACTCTTCAAATCGATAAGAAGTCTCGCTATTAGCAACCGAACGGCCGACGATGTTTATTCCGAACCCGGCGCGCAGAGTGAAGAGTCGAGCAGCCCAGTCGTCAAAATGTGGAGGCGTCTCGGGGAATCGAAGAAGGAACGCCCTCCCTTCCCGCCTAGATGCGACTGGGTAGCGCCATGGCATGAACCAGGGCAAAGATCCGAAGTGATGCATTTAGACTGGTTCAATGATGATTTGGACCGAGCTATCAAAGATCATGGGCTGCCAGTACCCAAAGGCGGCGCCAGCAAGATCGGCGAAATAGAGACCGAATCCACCACCGTAAGTCAACTTCCCATTTCCCTCTTCTCAACCACTCAGACTAACCACTTACAAAGCCACAGGGAGAAGAGCGTCCGAGCGACTAGGAATTGCCCGTTGGCTCCGAATTTGACTGGGGAAATTGGAACTACCTTGAAGAGGAATCATTTTGCCGCATGGTCGGGCGAGAGGCTCGTGTTGTATTCATCGCTCTCGAGGTCATTGGAGACCCTGGCATACGGTCTCGCCTTACTGAGTTCAGGTTTGTCGGGCCCCTTTCAACTTTTGCATGTCGCTGAATCGGAAATCTAATGAGTTACCGAACAGGGTCGATACCTCTTTGGAGTCACTCGATAACCACTATCACCCCGGCCTTCCGATCCTACTTTTCGATAGCAACGAGTCCCCATTCGCACACAATCTTATATCTTCATTCTCCACCTGCAACTTAACCAAGTTCCATCTCGTTTTGAGCAACTACTGGGATGCGGGAGACAATGTGTACATGGGCCAGTCTACGATGGACGAGGGAAACGTTGCGCGTGTTCTCGCTGCCATGCCACAATTAGAAGATCTTCTTCTCGAGCCTCACGGCATGTCAATCTTCTCTGCACTTCCAAAAGACGTCAAGTTTGATCGACTTCGACAATTCGAGTTTAGCTGTGGAGGCATAGACCCCCAAAAGCTTGTCAGTTTCATCGAGCGCCACGCCGCAACCCTCAAGATCCTTCGCATTGAATCGTGTGGTATCGATCCGGATATATTCGAAGTGATTTGGGAGGATGTCATGCTGGAGATTCGCCACTTGCAAGAGGCAGGGACTCTCAATATTTCTACTGGAGAAGTGCTGAATGTCTATTCACGGTCGACGTGCCAAGGTTGTGGGAAAAATGGCACTCTCGATGATGACGGCGCAGAATTTGGATTCCACAGCTGGCAGTTTATATGCTTTTCATTTTGGAGGAGGCTTCATGATTACCCGTGGGATTTCTTCAATGATGAGGACGATGGAAGCGACCCGGGCAGTGGAGGCGAGGATGGTGAAAGCGTGTAATGCATACTTCATTTAATAAAGTTGGAGGTATGCTAAACTCATCACAATCACCACAAATAATACATGCTGTCGATTAAGAGCCTCCCTCATGACTATGATCAAAACTTGTTAATAGTTTGAAGAATCTATGTCCACTTCAGGGTCAAGTTACAGCATCTTATGCTTATGATCTAAATTTCTCAACATCTAAATATATCTTGGTTTATTTATGGTTTATGCTATTATAACTTAGTCTAGACTTGGAAATATGATGTTAACTTCTTATAACTTTTGCGAATCTCAGTCACCCTGTAGATGGTATTACAGTATCTTTTTTGAAACGTACAAAACTCATCACTATCTTGAAACAATCTTTGCCCAGTTTGGGTGTTTGTGGCATTATCTTAGCTCAGACTTAGTGGCATGATCAAAACTTCTGACCACCTTGAAAAATCTTTGTCCATTTTAGGATTATGTCACTATATCCCAGACAAGAGTAAGACTAACAGCTGAAGTTCTGGGCATCTTTACAACCGAAGCAAGGATGTCTCGTACATCTCCTCGTATTCCCATTGATTTTTGAATTAGAGATCAAAATTATTTCTCCGTCTGGCCTCAAATGTTGCCTTCTCCTCTGGGCTCAACCATCGCCCCCATCTTCCATCTCCATTGTACTTCCATGTCCGACCGTACTGAACCTCCAATGTTCCGCTTTTTCCACAGCCCTGATTGAATCCGACGATTTGGTTCACGTTGTTGATAAAGCCGTGCTCGGAGCTTCATGGTGCCCTCGCGGTAAATAGAAGAAAAGTGAGATACAACAGTGAACCAGCTGTTTTGACGGTCCATCCCGAGGTTACAATATTCGATTGTGAGTGATTTCAAGGTTGGGCCCTGACGCCTAACGAAATCACAAAGCTCTTGGAAACGCATGGTTCCGCAACTGAAAGCAACAGTCTGTAGTCGGGAGAATTTTATGGTTGACGGAATTGCTAAAAAGATGGGCATGCAATGGGGCTCAAAAAAACAGCTCTTCGAGTTGTGGCATATAATCGCTTGCCATTTTCAGGGTCGCCGCAATTGCTGAGAATGAGGTTGAACTTGGTGATGTTCTGGGCCGCGGCAAAGGCATTGGCGAGGCATTCTGGGGTTGGGGACTGGCGATGGAACAGCGTAATGGCAAGTCCGGGTTGGTAACGAGGACTGAGCATGTCGTGGGGTGCGTCAACTCGAAACTCAGTGAGCTGAGACTGCATCTTTGGGTCCTGGAGAACCAGAAAAGCAGGAACAATAGTTCGTTCCACATGAATCGCCCAAGAGAAATGGTCGTTGTGGTTGGAAAGGACGAGAGTTTGAAGGCTCTTGAGAAAAGGCAGTGCCAGCCTGAGAGCGCTGAAATCAGCTTGGGCGAGGTGATTTTCGTTATCATCTTTGCGAACGCGGTTGAGTAGTTCTCTGAACTCATTTGTAGACTTCGTCTTCCACCAGGGGTGAAAAGGAAAAGTGTCAACTTCCTCTAGCTGTTGACGATGGGATCGAGGACCTCGTCGGGGCAGTAGAGCAAGTTGAGCGGCGCCATCTTGAGTTGCTGGTCGCGCGGTTGTGAGGGTGATGTTTTAAAGTTGAAGGAATAAGATAGAAAGAAACTTTCGACAGCCACGGGGAGGGGGTTGCCTGCAGCACTGGTAGCCTTGCACTGCCCAGCGGCACATTTCTGTTTGCTTGTAACCTCACCAAGTGGACATTCGCTCCGTTCTCGGTGCCAGTGAGCTCATAGCAAGGGACGTAACAAAAAGTGTCATTGTCTAGGGATCAGGATTCACCTCTTCCATTGAGAAAAATTGAGACTTGGATTCGAGTTCCTGATGACGCATTTGTCTGACATTTTTGCACCTCAATCACTGCAACTTTATAAATGAGAGAACTTTTCATTACGATATATATAAAATTGATCCTATGTACTCTGCTGCTCTGCGCAACAGAGTGAGATATCCAGGCGTAGCCATTCTAATATTGTAACAGACCCATAAGGGTACTTGAGAGAGTGTATGTAGTTATTGAGATACAAAGAGCGAAACTCTATCCAGAGTAACCCCATCGAGGAGCGTTGATGATGATACCGCAGATACAACCGGAGATGACACCAGCGACGGGGAGGGTGATGATCCAGCCCATGTAGATCCAAGCAACCATGCGCCAGTTAATGGAGCGCCAAGTACCAGAGCAGAGACCAACACCAACGGTGGCACCAGTAATGCACTGGGTGGTGGAGACAGGGAGCTCTGAGGATACGTTAATGGCTTTTACACAAGAGGTTGAAGTGAAGTGGGAAGGCTTACTAAGACGGGTGGCAAGGATGATGGTGATAGCGGCACCAAGCTCCATGGAGAAACCTCGAGAAGGCGAGTGGAGAGTGAGGCGGTTACCAAGGTTGCGCATAATGTTGTATCCATAAGTCCAGATACCAAGAGCGATACCGGCACCACCAAAGCAGCTGTACACTGTTAGTCATTGACCAAACAAATCAGGCAGAAAACTCACAGAATCCAGACTGGGACAGAAGACTTGCTACCCTCGAGACCACCAGTTCTCCAGATCTGGTAGATAGTAGCATAAGGACCAATAGCGTTGGCAACATCGTTGGCACCATGTGTGAAAGAAGCAGTACAAGCAGTCATGACTTGCATAAAGGTGTACAGATACTCAGCACGGTTATCATAGTGGGCGACGTGAGCGTGGATCTCATCCAAATCACCAGTGAGCATGCTCTTCTTCTTTTGCATGGCGATGATATCTTGGTCAACACCAGAGAGGAAAGCCTTCTTCAGATACCAGTAGAGGACAGCACCGCTGAACCACTTTCCATCAGGCTTGGGGCCAACGAGGCTGCGAGGGGCCTTGGGCTCAACGCGCTCCTCAATATCAGGTGTACCCTCAGAGGAGGTCTTCTTGTTCTCGGTGGTAGCCTCCTTGCCCTCGTTGCTGGTCTGGTCTTGAGCGCGCTCAAACTCATCGCTGTTGGTGCGGCCGGCACGGCGAAGGCCATCGAGCTCTTCGCGAGTAAGATGACCCTCGTAGAAATCCTTGATACCACCAGCAGCACCCTCAGGTTGAGCGGGAGGAGGAGGGCGACGGAGGAGAAGAGGACCTTGGAAGATATTCCACCAGCGAAGTTCCCAGTCGTCGCAGATGACAAGACGGTAGAGCCAAGGGCAGAGGAAGATGGTGATGAGAAGAGCCCAAGCGGCACCGACACCGATGATCATACCAGCAGTCTCGGCATCGTTGAAGGTAACCTTGATGCTACCGCCCTTCCAGACGATAAGCATAGTGAGGAGAGAGGCAGTGATGCCAAAGTAAACGGGGGTAAGGAAAAGACCCTTCCAGACAGGCTTGCTTCGAAGCATAACACCATACTTGGTAATAAGAAAGATGATAGCAGCGAAAGCACCAGAAAGACCAGGAGCAATAATCCAAGCAAGAAAGACAGAAACGACACCAGAGCTAATACCCTTATCGAACTCAGCCCAATGAATACCATCAGCACCGACAAGCGCAATACCCATACCGATTACACCACCCATGATAGAGTGAGTCGTCGAGACAGGAAGACCGATGCGAGTGCAGAGTGTGAGGTAGAGTGAGGAGGCGGCGATGGCGCACATCATGCCGAGCATGAGAAGAGCAGGGTCGGACTCGAATTGATCAATGTCGACGACCTTGGTACGGATTGTGTCTGCGACACGGGCGCCGACACCAACGGAGCCTGCGAATTCGAGAATTGAGCCAAGGGTCATGGCTTGGATGTAGCTGATGGATCGGGATGAGACCGATGTAGCCCAAGAGTTGGCGACATCGTTGGCACCTGAAAAGTCAGTACAGCTTTTAGAACAAGAGGTAGAAGTGACGTACCGATGTTCCAAGCATCAAGGAACGAAAAGATGGTGCCTAGAGCAAAGATGTAATCATACTGATGAAGCACCATGATCAAAGCTGACCGAAATCTCGGATTTTATCACTCTTGGAAATACTCTAAAAGAGAGTGAATTGCAATCGATATCGAGCAGAACAGAGATTAAAAGCAGCCCGCACCCCGACTCCTTATATCACCATCTTTCTCGCCATGGTGTGGAGCGGGTAAGGCTTGGCGAACAAGCTTAATCTTATGCTTCTTCGGAGGTGCATGCGTTTAGCGGCAAGTTCGCTCGGTGAGTTCTTTTGGTGGAAATGGTAGATTTGCAGGCTTGGCGGGTGTGCTTGGCACGCGAGCAGGGGAATCTCGTGCGTGGGTTCTTGATGGTCGTTGGGCAGGGAATGTCTGGGCGAAAAGAAGTTTGGATAAAGAGTTGAAGAGAGGTGGGGGTTTTGATAGTAGTTTCTTGGTATTGTGGCGATGAAGAGATGTTGTATTTCGTATGTTAGATATTAGATGGAACAGTACAATGGGCTTACTGCGTCTTGATTTAGACATTAACTGCACGAAAGTGACAGTGACAGGCAAGGTAAACTGATGTTACCATGCGCTAGGACCAGAAGAGTTGATTGCCTGCAGATGGGCCTTTGACATGGCCTCAAAGACTCCAAACAGGGGTTTCAAAGCAAGACCAGGCGTATTGAAATGATCAGACTTTGCCGACAATAGCGTCAAACAGTCCCCCAAAAGAAGGATGCACTAATATCATAACTGTAAAAACCGGAAATAGAGGCATGGACTTGGGGCCTCGATGCTGGATGACAGAAAAGCTTTGTATCGACAACAATAACCGTTGACCGTTTATTTCTGCATATTAATGGACATTTCTCTCTGTACAGAACGAATTGTGTCCGCTAATTGAACAGATTGAACCCACGTGCATCAACGATTGTCGTTGAGGGCTTAAAAAGAGGCTCTTTTGAACAGGGGGGCGGGAGCCAATAAGATGGGTCATAGCCCCACGTGGAGAGCATTGTTCGCCCAGAGATAAACTCCCCAGATGCCAAGATCGATCAATGACAGGGGTATCACATCACATCACATCACTGCTGAGACAGGTACTGAAGATCACAAAGGTTAACAGAAATAAAGTTATTAGAGTTATTTATTTCTACGTTTCTCTATATATAACGGTTACGAATACTATGCAGGGCCGAGGATGACTGGTTGGAGTATTGAGTCTTCTAACACCAAATCGCCAAATCGAAGCATCTCGAAATCACAATGTCGTATTGATTTTTGGCAATCAGGCTAACTTTATCCAATATCTCGCATCGTTCCATCCATCTTTCAATGGTCTCCCGCCAAGTTCTCGCCAAGAACCGCGCCACTACTCCTTCTCTCCCGCTGCAACATGAGCTTCTCATACAAGCACGTTTCTCCTCGCCAAGTCTACCACTGACGATTCTCGAGACACCCAAGCTTTCTTCCTCGGTGCATGTGCGTCTTGGCTTTGCAGCGGGAAACCATCCGGGATCACCTTCGCCGTCAATGGCTGGTAGTGACAGTCCAGTAAACTTTCAGAACCGAGGATTCTTTCTTGGCTATTAACCTGCTTTTGTAATGGTGTTTCAGCTTACTCGGTGATCTTTTCTGGCCTGTCTGTTCTAGAAGTATGTCCGTCTTGGCTAGTAATGTTGACCTCATTGGGGCGAGCTTAGATTAAAAATTCTTTTAGTTGGATAAGATGGTAAAGTTGCTTGGATGGTATTTCCTCGGGCCTTTCCACTTGAGGCAAACTGTATCCCCGCTCATCAGTTTGTTGGTCTGACGGCTTGTCAAGAAATGGTCTACCCTAGAAGATACTGTATTGATTATGCACATTGTGGGATGATTTTCTTACAATCTGTCAAGTATATTTTTTTAATAATACTTAAATGAAGAATTCAGCAAATACATTATTTCACGTTGCACTAAAAATATATCACTTAATATTTCATCGCAGCTTTCAAGTCCGTCTGTATCTCCTGGGAAGTGTTTCTCATCTCAAGCATTCTTGCAAGCTGGGCTGGGTACAATCATGTCTCCAGGTAAATAAAGTTTTTGCACTATAGAATAAGCTCTGCAGATACCAAGCTAGCCAAGATGGAGCGATAACAAGAGTATTTAACACCGTGCCACTGATGAGAGAGTTCGCATTTAGCGCTAAGGAATCTTTCTCCTCGGTAATATGCCGAATGATTTCTTGAGACATCAGACACCCCTCTGCCATTCCTCCTCGCTGCTAATTCACAACAGACTGTCCACCCTTTCTCCCATAACTTCGCTTTCAAAGTGCCAGTCAAGACCCATATCTTCGTTCTTTTTCAACAGCATAGCCCGGACCATCTTCCAAGTTGTTGCCACCTTCTCTGCCCATGGGTTATCACCTTCTTTAGGTGGTTTGACCTCAATCCAACCGTACTGTAACTGCTCATCTAGGGGCTCACCTGCCCGAATAATCCAGAGTCGTGCAAGAAGATCTAGATGGCCAGATCGTTACAGTACCTTTTGGTAGTTTTCTATGTAGGACTGGACCTCTGGCCACGATAAAGGTCTGAATTCGATCTTCTTTGTCTCGGTCCAATATCGAAATCCGGGCCATTTGCCTCCCTGGGATATGTTTCCTCTACTATACCCATGGAAGCCGATCTTGGGTAAGTCTCGCCAGTATGCTCCCATCAAGATCTCGAGGGTCGCTAAGATTGTCGACTTCAGTTGTGAATCTCCACTCGATACCGGTATCAGCCCGGAGGTGCAGAGACTGAACATTATGGAATCTATCATATTCCTCCCAAGGATCGCATCTAGCTATTCCCCACGGGTTATCAGGTGGTCGCCAGCCAGTTATATTTGGCCTATATTGCTGAAAACCTTCAATATGCCAATCTCTTTCAGAGATGTCCAAGCCCAAGATAAACGTCCTGAGCATTGGGTATGAGACCATATAGGCAAGGATCGTTCAAATAGAATCTGACTGTACGTTTGTGCCTCATTCTCTGTTAGGACTTTGGCCATTTGTAATACTCTGAGTGAGGTTAATGTCGCCGGTCAATGTCGATCTCAGCATTTTTGACTAACCTGGAGCTCCTCTTGGCAAGAGGGGACGTGGGAAATGGCAAAAGATATGACGGATAGGAAGGCCCTCCTGCTGGAAAGATTGTAAACCTTGATCCGGGGGTGTTGGAGAAGCCTTGAGAGCAGGGAAATTCATCTGATTGACTACCAAGGTTGTCTCGTAAAGGGTCATGTCGAAATCTTTCACTTCCTGATGAAAATGCCACTAGGTAACGAATTTGATCGGAAATTACTTGATTTCGGTGCAGGAATCACAAATTTGTGACAATATTTATCATCAGGTTTATAGCCATTGACCCAGATTATACAGTAGGGTGTTGTGACGACGGGAATGGCAAGTTTGATGCTTCTAATCTTGAGCTTTGCGGGCAATCGTTAAAAAGGAAAGGGCTCCATTGCTTCTTGGTTGTATTCTATTTAACTTATATCACGAAGGAAGCATAAGAAAGGTAGAAGAGGTGAGAATTCTAGATCGATAACGAAAACATCACAATAAATAGAGCTTCGGTTATTTCATATCTAATCTAGAGGTATAGTAAGAACCCTAAACTAAAAGTGTATTTCGAAGAAAGAAGCGTACTTCCAGAACATTAGAACTCAGAAAAAGTAAATTCAAAAGTTTATCACAACTTCAACCACTCCCCACAAGTTATGTTGAAGGCATTAGGGCAAGGGAAAAGCTAGACTCCGTTAAACCTCAGGCAGCATCGCGTGTACACGTCACACTTGCTAGTAAGATAAGAAGAATCTGAACCGATCTGGCCATCCAACAACTTGAGAATAGCCGGGATACTGCTTTACCAAGTTATATTCGACGACAGAATTTCTGATAATGACATCTCTAAGCATTATATCTTGATCTTGCACCTTGGGGACACCGCCGCATATACCGACGATAAGCGCAAGTGTAGGATCTGGAAAGACATGTCGGATGTTGGAAGCCACGATTTTGTCATATGAGCAAGGACAACATTGTGTTCCCCAATATTTCCCATCGTGTAGTGATTAGTATCACCATGTGCTATGGTGATCCCGTCACCTTCAGGATGGTCAGCCCAGAATGTGTCAAAGGCAGATCGGACAGCATCGGCTTCCGATCCCAATCCGCATATTACAGCAATTCTGTATTCCAGGTTCATGGGAGGTTGGTCTAGCTGGCCATTAGGTGGCGAGGAGGGCGGTCTTTTGGATGCCATTTGCGATAGCTACGTCAGTTACCAGAATGTTTAAGATTAGTCCGAGATTAGATTTTCCAAAGTAATTCTCGACAAGACAATGAATGAGCACAACGACCGTTGACTTGGGCATCAGACCAGAACACATAGTTTATATAGGTGCATATTACGCTATTTTCGCCTGCTTATGCAGGTTCAAACTGGCTACCTAGGTGATTCAATCATAGTTTAGTTTTGGGTCGAAATGAAAAAGTTCAGCTCTAAAAGGGAATAATTGGCCAATTAGCTCCCCCTCAGCTGCGGCTGCGATATGTCGATTTACGCGAGACTTCTCAATTGAGAGAATACAAACAACAGATGCATGAGAGCGATATCCGTGTCTGTATGCATTTGTGTATCTCGGAACATCTCCCTACTATGAAGATAAAATACTAACGCGAGAGACAGCAGAACCAATGAACTGAGATGTAATGCGAACCGCGATTCAGCAGCGACTGCAGAAGTTGGTTTCTCACACCAACTGGCAAAGACACCCTGGCCTACTACTCCACCTGCTGCAGTAAGAGACCAATTGTGAATCTCAATATCCTCCGCGGACAAGTCCGTGGGGAGCGGTCAGCTTGTGGACATGTAGTAAGACAATACAGATTTGCAAGATTTGCAAGATACCTCCTCTGAGTAAAACGATTAAAGATATCTTAAGTATAAAGCTCTCCAATCTTGTTGATTTCTATTACGAGTGACCTGCCTATCGATAAAATACGGATCAATCATCAATAAAGGCAAAGCCTCTCTATATCATATCACTTGACGGAGTTTTAGCATAAATACAAGAAAGACTAATATTAGAAACAGTCAAGAAAACGTTAATAGTCAACGATGAGCTGACGACTCTAGATTAGGCATCTTGTTACCAAGCCAACTTGGCCAATATCCCATGAGGCCATTTCCGAACACCAAACTTGCGACCCTCATCCAACATAAGCTGAAACAGACCAAAAGCAAATGGTAGAAACCAATGTTCAACAGGTACAGGTGTAGTTCCCAAAACAGGTTGCAGTGGGGGAATATACAGCCAAAATATAGCCATGGCAAGTGAGAAGATGATAGCAGGAAACAGATACCAGTTCTGGGTGTTTGGGTTGAACAGGGGAGGATGTTGGAAGATGCTGAGCCGACGAGTTCGAGTTGCCATGAGGTTAAACCATTGCATAACAACAAGGTTTACGAAGTAGATAGACGATGCCTCATTGGTCTTGGCAAGATAGTAGTCTGGATCGATACCAGAAGGTATCTTGCCAAAGCTAAACCACAACTCGCTGAAGGGGATGCCTTGACGCTGAAGGTACCAGAATGCCATGGCAAAGGAGGCGACTGTCTGGAGGACACCATTGATGCCGTATGACTGGAGGATAAGCTGCCAGTTGACTAGACGGTCCTTCTTGATGTTGCGAGGAGGACGGGTTAGGACATCAGCTTCGGGCTTTTCGTAGGAGAGCATAGTAGCAGCGGCGCAGTCGGTGAAACAGCTGGGTCGAGTTAGTAGTTACAAGTAGGCCATGGATAGTAATACTTACCAGATGATGATCATCAGAAACGAAGATAGAGCTTGTGGCAGGCCAAAAGCAACGAAAGCCATGACAGGCCAGAACTCTGAGAAGGAGCCTGCAGGTAACAGATAGGAGATGACCTATGATAGTCAGTATATAACTCTTGTTGAAGAAAGCCGTGATGCAAGCATACCTTCTTCAGATTGTCGAACACAACACGACCATATTGCACGGCAATGATGATAGAAGAGAACGTATCCAGCAAAACCATATCAGCCGCTTCCATAGCAATGTCAGACCCACTGCCCATCGAGATACCAACATCAGCAGCTCTAAGCGAGGGAGCATCATTGACTCCATCACCAGTCATAGCAACAACATTGCCTTTCTGGAACTCACGAACGATTCTCAGCTTTTGTTCAGGTGTTGTTCGTGCAAACACAATCTCCTCGTACTGAGTAAGTGTCTGCCACTGATATTCGTTGAGAGCCATGAGTTCTGGTCCGCTGAGGACAATGGCACCAGGGTGAGAAACGGGTGCGTTCTTGGCGTCATCATCGGGCATAAAGCGTGCAAGGGCTGTGCTATCATCGACAGTATGGGCTGTGACGATACCAGCTTCGCGAGCGATTGCTAGGGCAGTAAGCGCAAAGTCACCAGTAACCTGTTAGATAGAATAGTCAGTAATTTCCACTGCCTGTTCAAGAGAGATTGCTTACCATGGCAATTCTAACACCAGCACCACGCAATGTGCTCACGACATGAGGAATGTCATGCCTCAGTGGATCAACAATAGCAACCATTCCAGCCAAAGTGAGGCCCGTGTTTGACTCCCGTGTAACTGCATGCTCAAACTCACTCGTCTCGTGGTTCTTGGGAAGTTCGTTGGTCTTGACAATCTTGCGCGCAAGTAATAGACATCGCTTTCCTTGTGAAGAGTAGGTGTTTTTCAACTGTTCAACCGTGGCTTTCATGGCTGCATTGAGAGGAATAGTTTCCCCATGTTCAGAAACATAGTGCGAGCAACGGCCGATGAGAACATCAGGAGCACCCTTTATTGTCAGGAGACTTGATTTTTATCGTTAGCGAGATCACTTTGCATACTCCGGACTACTCACATATCATCGGCCCTAAAGGACGTCTCCTTGCTCAGAGTAACAGGGATAGCCTCTGTTCTAACACAGGAAAAGCAACGAATCATAAACTTGTTCTTGCTGTTGAACGCGAGATCATAAATTTTGTTCCAGCAGGCACGCAGATAATCGACGCTGCTAGGATCGACAAACTCGGCGAATCGCAGGACAGCTTGGTCAGTCGCGTCGCCAAAGATCTTCCTATCCGCCAAGGGAGCATCCTTTGTGGTAGCATCAAACTCGGATGCGTTGCAAAGGGCAGCCAAAGCACGAAGTTGGATGATGGGATGAGTTGTAGTCTTGGACTGTCCAAACTTGCCGCGAGCACTCTCGACAGTCATGTTCAGGCCGCCAACTGCACAGTCTGAGACAGCCATCTTGGCCTGGCGAATTGTCAGTGGAACCATGACGTAGTGTTCAAAATGAGAAGCTTACAGTAGTCAGAGTGCCAGTCTTGTCGGAGCAAATTACCGAAACGGATCCAAGTGTCTCGACAGTCTTGAGGGACTTGCAAAGAATCTTGTTTTTCTTCATCAGGTTCGCCGTGATGGTAAGACCAGCAGTGATGGAGATTGGCAAGCCTTCAGGAATAAAAGCGATGGCTACACTGACGCAGTTGACGATGAGAGTCGGTACGTTGATAAAGTCAGGATGTTTCTTCCTGAGGAATGCGCCCCTGTCAGAATTATGTTAGCGATGCTGCAGAAAAATGCGTTCACGGGCTTTAACGTACCATATGATGCATACAACAGCGATCATGGTAATCATGATGCTTGCAATAATGATGACAAAGTAGAGAACTTCTTTCTCAAGTGTCGTCATTGTCACTTTAGGCTCGTTCGTCAAACTCGCGATACGTCCAAACACCGTCCTGTCACCAGTAGCAACAACAATACCAGTACACGAACCAAGTATACAGTGTGTACCTTGCAGACCAATGTTGTGTGTCTCGAGATAGTTGGTATCAGTATGGTCCACAGTACCCGCAACAGGCTTGGACTCTCCTGTCAGCACTGAACGATCAAACTTGACATCCGAGGACACTTCGATCAAGCGCAGGTCAGCTGGTAGTTTGTTACCAGCCTTGACCTTGATGACATCTCCAGGGACAATATCTGCCGCGCTGAGGTGAATGAGGTGTCCATCACGAATGACGTGACCCTCTTCAGGTAACATTTCCTTGATGGATGACATGGTACGAGAAGTAGACCAGTCTTGAAACATGTTGAAAAGAGCTTGGATAAAGAAGACGGCCAACAGCACGATAGCGAGTGCCTATCAAAATTAGCGGGCAAAGTTGCAAAGTGCTCAGATAGACTCACTAGGTTGGCAACAGCGGGAGGATCTCCCAAAGGTTTCCACGAAATAAAGACTAGGATACAACCCGTGAGAAGAATACTTCCAAACCCACCAAAGAAGTATAGAAAGATTGTTCTGAACCAATGAGTCTTGGCGGGAGATGGTGCGTTTATGCCATATTCGCGCTGTCTCCTCTCAGCTTGTTCGGTCGACAGGCCGGCGGTGGATGATGTAGTCAATCGTTTCTCGACTTCGAAGGGCGCAATTGTATGCCATTCGAGGTCCGTCAAGGCTATTTACACGCGTCGTTCGTCAGCAGATGTTTCTGAGTGGGAATCAAGTGAGGATAATTCACCTTTTGTAGTAACGTCCTTGGCTTTGGCAAGTTCAGCCTGCTCTTTGCCCTTGGATTCTTCGATATTGAATGAGCTATCAAAACATGAGTAAAACTTCCTCCACTATCGCATCAAGAGACGATGTCTTTACTCACACGGTGCGATAGGTAACGGGGAGAACAAGCGATGGATCAGCGCGATTTCTCGAACCAGCTCTATGGATACTCAACGAATCCCTCGAGCGAGATCGAGAGCGTCTATGAGGGCGCCGTTCACCATGACGTGAAAACCGAACAGCTTCTTCGTCGTCATTCCAGTGAATGCGCTCACCGGAAATTGCGGCGTCCTTTTTCTCGTCTTCAATCATATTGAAGGTGAGAGAGAAGGCAAGACGAGGTCAACCAAGTGGGAGCAAATTGAGTAACGAAAGATGGCAGAGCGAGATAAAATTGATAAAGATAGTAGTAGAACTGGGAGAACGAGCGGCTTGATATTTGTTTTCGCATGTGGATGGCAGAATAATCGCTCATTATTTCCTGGACAGTCTCCACGTTAAGCGACTCAAAAGGTTGGCTAAAGTATTTCGTATAAGAGCTTGTATAGCAAAGGTACAAATCCTCAGATCATAGCTCGGCTTCTCCATTATTTCCAGGTCCAAAGCAGGACTAGCGACTTTTCTCTTTTCTCGATTCCAGTTCTCCACAGGACTTGAATCAAGAGGCGTAGAGAACTTAAAAACCGGTGTCGATAAACGAGGCGGTGGAGATGGTCTAGCGCTGCGCCTTTCTCAGGGTCATGATGTTATATTTGCCCTGGGGTGACAATGACAGAGTCTGCCTGGACTCCACCACGACATCACCAACTCGATGTTTGGTGCGTATACGGTTGGCCTTTTCTGGCGCATGATGGTATATATCTGCAGGTAACAATCTGCACTGCCTCAATAATAATAAGCACACTGTTTACGCTTAACCGAATAATCCTAGAGCTATGACATGGCTAGGTGGAATCACGTATCAATAAAGTATATATGGTATGAGAGACGACAATATCGAAGAAGAATGGCATTGGATGAGGTTACGAAATGGATGTCTGCATACATTGAGCTGAGGAGGCGCAGCACAGATGGATCATTCTAGGTAATCCGAGAGCCGTTCAGGACTGGTTGTCCCGTATGCAAGCTCCGTCTCACTAATGCAGGCGAGACACAATGTGACCAATGCACTCAAGATGACAAGTTTAAGCATTCACAGGTAAGAGCTAAGAGAAAACAAGCATTTTCTTTCCGACAAAGTGGGTGTATGCATTGCAGCAAATGTAACACGATCCAAGTTTTTCACTGAACCCCTCCCTCTAACCGGAATCTGGCAGCTCGCTAGCATAAGAGAAAAGAAAGTCTAGACGAAATGAGGTATGCGAGATGAGACAGATCATAACGCAGCGGGCGCAGTGTTGGCTCACAGTAAATTCTTCGGCTGCATGACCACCCGTCTTTATCCCTCACGCTGGAGTTGCTGTTACACTGGCTTTTTCAGGCCTCCATTTATGACATCTTGGCTTCAAGAGACAAGCTTTTTAGCGTCGGGTCCAAGCGTTCAGGGTCCCCGCCACTACCAAGTCCTTCTGCAAGCCACTTGACATTGTTTACAACAGTACTGTTGAATATTTTATGTCTTGATATGAGCATCGACTCAAGGAATGTCATGGCTACAGACTTGTTCTGAGTAAATAAAGGTAGAACTGTAGCAAAGTCGCCATTAGCGTCCAACAATTGAGCAACAGGACTGCTGCTCCAGCGCCAAAGAGGAGATGTGAGAATTCTCATTTCCTCGTCCCTTACAAGTTTTTGGAAGGGCCATCTGGCAAAGACAAGAGGGGGGAATTACTGCCCGTTAGTGGGTGATGAGGGATTTATTTTAGCTGTGGATTTGTTTACGAGGTACTGCTTTGTCGTTCCTGAGCTTGAATTATAAGGCTGTAGACTACCCCAGTACAAACGCATGGTCTTGCGGGTATTTAATCCCCGACCCTCCTTGTTGAAAACACGCTATCCAGATTCAGGCATGAAATTGGGCGGCCTCCAGCCAACTCCATAAATTCCGTTACGTGAGGATCTGAGCAGAGACTACTGTCGTAAGTCAGAATAATCTTGAGGGAACAGATAGTGAACTCTTGTTGTTCTAATAGAAATTGTACTGGTAGTGAGCGGGGGTTTTTGCTTGTAAAGATGACGATGCCAGATACGATTTGTAGCAGCAACTCGACTACGAATTGTTTTTTGCAGAAAAGACTCCTAATCCCATTCATTGAATTTTACTTATACCGTGAGACTCTTTTAAATCAGATTGCAACGCCAGTTGGTGAATGGTATGTGCTGTCTCCCATCCCTGGGTGGTCTAGGGTAGTAGTGTTCTTGGGAGATTTTCTCTAGGGCAACATGTAATAACTCTCACTTGTGTCAAGGCTAGATAAACTTCACACGATACTGAGGCACGGATAGAAGAATAAGCCAAGAAATATCCCTTTCTTAATGTGTTTTCTACCTAGACCTGTCTTTTTCCAGTCCATCAGAGTTGTATCCTGCGGACATTGCAAATATATGTCCACGCGATTGCTTCTCCTTTATCTTGACTTATTGATAAGCGATATCTCATTGTTCAATAACCGTAAGTGACGTCATTACTTAACAGCCATTTCCTCCTCACCAGCTTCAAAATACAAAAGGTGCACTCTCGCCCTCATCGTAGCCATTAAGCTCAGCCACCCCGCGGGATTTGGGGTTTTAGCAAACCAATTACCTACTCCAACCAATCCCAAGCCTCAATTGATGGTTAGGTCACCCCCAAAACTCCTCCCCTCCCCCACGGCGGGGCACTCCGGCCTCGGCTTCGACCTAAAAGAATAGACATGATTGGTTTCTCTGTGTGAACCGGCCTTCTGTCCGATGTCATCATGTTCCCCATCATGCGCTCATATCCACGCATCGGCATCCGTACATATACTCCTCATTGCCTGCAACTTTCTCTCCCAACAAGATTCATCTCCAATTCCCCATACTCTACTGCCCGCCATGAAGCTCCTCTACCCAACATCCCTCAGACTCGACGTCCAAAGCCTCGAGGGCTTCTCCGTCGACCTTTTCCCCTACGACGTAAAGAAGACCATCCCCGAAGAGCACGTCGATGCCGAAATCCTCGTCACTTGGACAAACACACCCGAGAACCTTAAAGACGCCGCAAAGCGCCTCACAAAACTCCAATGGATCCAATCCCTCGCCGCTGGACCCAACGATGTTTTGAGTGCGGGCTTTGACGCCTCCAAGATTAAAATTACAACGGGTTCGGGACTGCACGATCACACTGTTGCTGAGCATGCGCTGGGTCTGCTGCTCAATGCCGCGCGTCGCTTCTTTGAGATGCGTGATTACCAACTTCAGGGCAAATGGCCTGGCCATCTTGGCGGTCCTCAACCTGATCGGCCTAAGAATGCATTTACTACACTGCGCGATGCTCGCGTGCTCATCTGGGGCTTCGGCAACATTGCAAAGACTCTCACCCCGCAGCTGATCGGTCTCGGCGCCGAAGTTCGGGGCATTGCGCGCCGAAAAGGCGTCCGAAATGGAATCGAAGTCTACAGCGAAGATGATCTCGACAAGCTCCTACCCGAGACCGACGCACTCGTCATGATTCTTCCTGGCTCTGACTCCACGCGCCATGTTCTTAATGCTCAGCGACTGAAGCAACTGCCGAACCATGCGTGGGTCGTCAACGTGGGGCGCGGTACATCTGTTGATGAGGAGGCGCTTGTTGATGCGCTTGAGAAGGGAGAGATTGGAGGTGCTGCGCTGGATGTATTTGAGACTGAACCTCTTCCTGAGGCGAGTAGGATCTGGAAGGCTCCTAATACTATTGTGTCGCCGCATGCTGCTGGCGGAAGACCTCAGGGTGCTGAGGGGCTTATCGCTGATAACCTAAGACGATTTAGGGCGAAGCAGGAGTTGAAGAACATCATTTAAATAGAATAGACAAAAAATGCCAAATGCTTTAAAGTATCGTTGATTATTATCGAGTGAAGCTTTGATAAATAGAGGTTCAATTCTGTAGATAAAGGACGAGTGCTAATTGAGAATGAGACAAATTGCGACCATGTTGCCGCCACTGAGAACCCCCACTTTTGCGCCATGATGAAGCAATTCGCAGGCACTCTTTGAGTTGGCTTGACATATCTCCACGAGATATGGCAACATTTAGCGGATCGATAAATCTATACTTCGAGGCCTATCCTCCCTAGCCTTGTCGGGGAGTTTTACTGATCTTTGCTTCCTTTGATAGCATTTGCTTTCGGCTTGTCGCATAAGAGTGAAAATCAGCCGTCAATAGTGCTGCAAAAGGTTATTTGACTGGAGAAGGTAGAATTAAAAATGCAGAGCAGCAAAGGCATTTAATAATGTGGGCAAATAAAACGTTCGGAAGTCATTGTAAACAGTACAACTTCCCAAGCAGACATCACCTCAAAGGCTGGGGAGAGAATTGAATGATCGGCCGATCTATTGACTATGAAAAGAGAGTAAAACAAAGTGCAAGTCTATACGGTAAAGAATGTCTAGTACAAGTTCAAATCCCCATATTGGTACCCCGAGGTGAGATACCATGCTACCCCACCAGCTTTTGTGCTTTGTAAAGCATAACTGGAGTTCCATCATCTAAAACTCCCAACTCAAGTCGACTTGAGAGTAACCCGAAGCCCATTGCTCAGGTTAACTGACACTTAGTTGTGCTCCTGCTCCTTGTTGGCCTTAGCAGCAGTCTTAGTCTTGTCGCCAGTCTGAGCCTGAGTATCCTTGCCATTGTCCTTGGCACCATTCTTAGCATCAGTCTTGTCGTTGTCCTGCTTCTCAGAAGGAACCTGTCCACGGGGCTCATCGTGAGTAGGAGCAGTAGTAGGAACCTTGGCCGCAGGGCAACCCTTAGCAAAGACATAAAGCTCATCATCACGACGAGGAATCTTGGAGGGAGCGACGTTGTACAGCTTGCACACAGGCTCAGAAGCATCAGCTGGCAGACCAAAGAGGAAGCTCTGACAAGTAGACTGAGCGTCACAAGCATCCTGGCACTTCTCCGCAGTCTTGACGCTAGGAGTAGCAAAGGGCTGGATCTTGCTGTTGCTAGCACCGGTAGGAGCAGTGTTGCAAACAAGATCACGAGCAGCCTTGCTCTTGACCTCGCCACGGGGCTTATCGTGAGTTGGCTTGGTGTTGGGAACGGATTTCTCGGAACAAGCCTTGTCAAAGACGTACAAGTTGTTACCCTGGCTAGGAACCTGGGCAGCGGGGACAGAGTAGAGCTTGCAGGTAGGAGCTTTGGCGTTGGCGGGAAGGCCGAAGATGAAGCTCTTGCAAGAAGAGCTGGAGGAGCAGGCCTTCAGGCAAGCTTCGGCGGTGGCAGCGTTGGGAGAAGAAATAGCCTGGATTTTGGCGTTGGTGCCGGCTGAAGGAGCGACGTTGCACTGCTGACTGCGGGTGTCGAAGGGATGAGCCAGGATGGCGGTGGCCATAGAGGCGGTGAGCATAGCCATGGTGGTCTTCATGATGAAAGATTGGGAAGTTGAAAATGGAAGTGAGTGGAAAAGCGTTTAGAGAGTGTAAGTGGTTTGGATGAAGTGATTATTGTGTTGGTGAGTAAAAGTCTGTTCTTGTCGAGATTTGATGATTCCTTTATACCTATTGAGTTGTCAGGGATCTCAGGAATGATGATGTAGAGCGTTGATCCGCGATGTGGACGTTTCTCATGACCGCGTCAGCGATCGTCGTACATATTGAAGCTCAGTTGCACCGCAATTCTGGGGTTCCAGAGAATCTCCATAGTCATTGTTCTGGAGTCTGGAGTTAATCCACATCGTTCATGCAAGCAGGGCCCCGGTTGTTCGTGCCATGCTTACCTCCATCGTTTCAAGATCTGATGCCCCTTCTAACATTTCCTTCTATGGTAGGGAGCATCAGAGTGTCCCAAGTGAATACCAAAACCGTGTATTTGGTGATATCGCTCGAGGTCAGGGCAATCTTCGCTTAATGTGATTATATCAGTTGAATCGGATTAAATCTTCGATATAAGATCTTCTGATAATCAAATTCATACCTCAATATTATAGCTATAAATCTCCGTTCATCAGTTGAGAGTATGAATAACCATCATTGATGGGTCCCCGCATTCGGCTCCTGACGGAAACTTCCGTCGTTCTTTGCGTCTTCGAAGAAACTTGACCATTAATCAAGGTGGCTTATGCTGCGCCAATATCCCACATTCCGTGTAAACAATTATTCATTTATATCTGGCTATAGGAGGCTGAACAGTGTAATAGTCTACGCTAAAAGCTTGTCGTGGGTTGGCTTGCAGTAGCTTCGTGGAATCAGGGCAATGACCAGTGGCTGAAGCTCTAGGCAGAGAACATTCAAGGCCAGAACTAAACTTGACGACTGAACTTTAAAAATTAATTAGTATTCTGTTGGTATTTATTACTGGTGATGATCATGACTTACGACCTCGTGAATCATATATCTATATATCATTAGACTTGGCCGATGGGGAATATCGTTTAACGGCACCAATCTGACTGTAAACATCATGAAAAGCTCCCCATGATTAATATCTACCGGGTAACTTGACAATCAGTCTAGGGTGACCTTTCCATTGAGCATTGTGGCTGTGCTTTGTTGTTTCTCTGATCCACTCAACTTGAAACGACCAGCGTTCAACTACTGCATACAGTGCGCCCCAGAAAACGTTTCGACCTCTTAGCTCCAGCCTGCATAAACATCCACGTCACTGATCCCGGAGCTCAATAACCTGGCCCGGTATTCGGATGCATGTTTGGGCGCTAGCTTTTGTTGAAGCTATGAATACTTGCACCGACAGGGGTGCTTTGATTGGATCAACACCCCCAGTGAGCAGGTTATCCAATACTCATAGTCTTTCGACAAGTTATCCCACTTCCCGCGCCGACATTAGCATCAACGACAAGCTTTCGGATATAACTGGACATCGGAACTTTACACTAATCGAAACAATTAACAATTGTATTGGCTCCATTGAAACGGAAGCAAAACTTTGTTCGATCTCACTGCCCTCACTCTCGATCGGGAGACAGGGGGGCGGATGACAGCAGGAACCTGTTGAGCGCAAAGACACCAATGGGGGCTAACAGTGACCGGAGGTTTCAAATTCGATTTGAACACAGATGTAGTGAAAGGACCAAAAAGGAGCTTACGACTTTTCAAGACCATAGCTATTAATGGAAGCAGAGTGAAGTTGCGTGTCAAAGAGGAGTCTCCGAGTCTGCATCTATAGGTCGAAAGAGGGGACATCATGATTCCATCATTTGTTTAGCGATGATCTGGTTTCTGGAAAAACTGCTCTGCCAGACATATTTAAACGGAGGCTGATAGATGTACTATTATGAGTGAAATGGCCGATCTTGGTAACAAACCCAACTTTCGAGATGTCATATCCTGGCCCAAAGGGCGATTCTAAAATCTTTGAGAATAGGACGGACAGAATGCCATTAGAAACTCAATAAAAGGAGGGAACTTATTGTATGATCAAAAATAGGATGTCTAAGTGTGATTCCTTATTTGGAATACCTATCATGACGACTTGACTGAGTAAGAGTTCCATTTGTCGGACAATCATCCGCCTCCGTCCACCATGTAGGGGAATTTCAAGCTGTTCCACAAACTGACGAGGACCTATAGAGAATGGTATGAAATCTCAGGAGACGAAATGCATTCAGCCGGCGACAAGAATTCTACCCATTGCATCGCAGATCGGTCACGGAACTCCTGAGTCTGACCACATCTTGGTGATACTCGCTTCCCACATCACGATGATTAATCTGAATCTTTTGAGCGTAGCTTTCAGACTATTGATTTCATGTTCATGCAGACATGCGTACTGGGAGGCTTTGTACGCCAAATAGCGTGCACGACGGTCACTGACAATGGACTCCTCTTGGTTGCATCAACTAGTCAAGCTAACACTTAAGCGTTTCGAAGATAAATACCTGGCTCCTCTTCCATCAAGTGCAAAGTTTTCTCTTCACCGCATCGAACATTCTCAACAAACACTCTCGTTCATCTTTATCACACTCTTTCAATCACATTCATTCGTTTCATCAATCCATTCTTCAGCAGACCTGGTCACAATGAAGACCTCTCTCGCTCTCCTTTCCATCTCAATGGCTTCTGCCATGGCGAGCCCCTTTGCAACCAGCATCCAAAAGTGCAACATTGCCCCCAGCGCCTCCGCCAACCGCAAGGTTCAGCCTTACCATACCGGATGGGCCGACACCGCCATCGACTGCCAAACCTTCTGTGCCTCCGATGAGTTCTGCAAGAGCTTTGCCTTCGGTCTCGTCTAAGGCTCTAACGAACCCAGCTGTCTCCTTTTCAAGGCCGCAGCCGGAAAGGTTCCAGCTCGCAAAGATGGTCTTCACGTCTTTGACAAGGAATGCGCTGCTGACCACGTTCCCACTTCTGCTCCTACCACTTCTGAGCCTTGGGGAACTGTCCCCAAGAAGGTCCTTGTTCGTCGATCTTTGAAGTGCAACTGTGCTGCTTCTGGATCTGCAAACAGCGAGATTAAGCCCTTTAAGACTACTACTGCGGCTACTGCTAAGGATTGTCAGGCTCTTGCTGAGGCTGATACTTCTTGCCAGAGCTTCCTGTATGGTCTTCCTGATGGGTCCGAGACTCCTGTTTGCAAGCTTTATAAGGTTGCTGCTGCTAAGGTTCCTGCTCGCGGAGATACTCTTTTTGTCTTTGACAAGGGCTGCACTTCTAAGCAGGTTCCTACTACTCCTCCCACTGGTGACGCCCCTCGAGGTCTTGTTGGTACTGCCAAGGCCACTAAGACTCAGAACCTTCTACCCAAGGTCACTAAGGCTATTAAGGTTTCTGAAGTGAAGGGTGAGAACCAGGTGAACAATGATGATCACAAGACTTCCAGCCCCAAGCCCAAGACTACCAAGGTCCAGAAGCCCACGGCCAAGGCCACCAAGATTGCTAAGGTCGAGAGCGATAAAGCCCAGCAAGCTCAGGATAACAAGTCTGGCAAGACCCAGGCCAAGATCACCAAGGCTGACAGCAACAAGCAGCCTAAAGCTACAAAGGTCCAAAATAGCAATCCTCAAGCCACCAAGATTACCAAGTCTGGGAACAACGAGTCTAAGAATGCCAACGACAAGATCAACCAGGGCAATAATGTCAAGGCCGATAGCCCCAAGACTCTCGCTACCAAGGTCCGCAACAATGAGCACCAAGCCACCAAGGTCCAAGCTGTCGGGCACAAGGCTACCCAGGTTGAGAAGCAGCAAGGCAACAAGTCTGCTTGCAAGACCACCAAAGGTTCTGTTGCCCAGCCTAAGATCACCCAGGCTTAGAGCCTCAAGATGTGAGGAGGTCGTCGATGTTGAGTGTTTTCTATGACAAAACATTCGTCTCTTTCTTTTGGTCGAACTTTTGTCTAAACTACCCTGTCACTCGACGGCCTCCTCATGGCCTTGACCCTTATGGCCGGGAGAATTCTGCCATCCAGGCAATCACTTTTCTTTCATATCTATCGGCATTCTTCTCTATGCTATATGCACTTTGACATAGACTTCAGCTATGTAGACCTCCAATTAATCCAATGCATTTCTTACCCCGTTTATCGTCAGTTCTCATAGCAGTGATGTAGATTTACTCTTACATATGCTCTTTATATATTCATCCGCAAAAATCAGGATCAATGTGACTTAAGCGACAGGTAATCTTCTTTTGATTGCTACTCTAGACCCCAAGCAACTCAAGAGTTCCATGGTCAATAATAGCAGCAGAATATCTCTCAGCCATAGCAAAGACGACCTCATCAGGCTGCATTGTCTCAGGCGTCATAGCCCAGAGAAATCCCTGCAGACTATATCGCCTATAATCATCCCATAGATCCGCTCTCGTCAATTTCGGTCCTCCTTCTTTATGTAAAGCCTCAAGATACGTCTCAATCAGACTTTGTTCATTCTTTCGCCTATCCTCTATCGTCAAAGCACCCGTGAGGAAGTAAACCAAGTCTAGAACCGAAGGTCCATACTGCAAACCCTGCCAGTCAATAAAGCCAGGCGTGCCGTCATTCGCAATCAGCGTATTACCAACATGGTCGTCGCCATGAATCAGTGAGTAATACTTCTGGTCTGCATCGGCATGTTTCCATAATGCCTGGAAACCTCGTCTTATACGATCTGGATCAAGTAGTTCCTTTGCCACAGGCGGTCGAACCTTTTCGTCGAAACGTGCCCCCCATGGCGCAGGCTCTAGTAAAGCCAAAACAATATTTCGTACCGGATTCTCAAGCTTGGATCCATCTTTTCCAAAGAGCCAGGGATATTTTTCTTCCTTAGTATTCCAGGTCTTGGCGTGTAGACTAGCGAGTTGCTTCAAAGCTTCTCCAACACGCTCAGGCGTCCATGGCTCCAGAGGCGTGCCAAAGGTAGCTTCACTTGAGGCATCTGACATGATGAAGATGCCTTGGCCATTGACGGTATCTGTACCGGCGAACCAGATCTTGGGGAGTAGCATTGAAGTCTGAGGAGCAACGTGATAGTAGAACTCGGCCTCTCTGCGATAGGTTGGCAGCATTTGAGGAACTGTCTCACGAATCATCGGGTTGAAGCCCCCCTTCAGGACTACCTGGTTAGGAATCTTGGTTTTGACATCGTCGCCAAATGTAAGGTCCACAAAGACCTTGGAGGAAGTGCCGTGGATAACAGAACTAACTTTAAAGTCCTTTACAGTAACACCCAGGGCTTCAGATAGCCACTCAGATGTTACCTCTTCCGGTGTAAGAGGCAAAGGCTTGTCGCTATCGAAGTTTCCCCTCGGGGCTTTAGATCCCGTGACGAGGGACTTGGACATCATAAATTTTAAAAAGGAGGAGAAAAGAGTGGTATTGCTTTTTTTGTTGGTTCAGCCAGTAACGTGCATTATATACCCTTGTCGGGTCCTTATTGTAACCCGTTTTCCGGTGGGTTTATGTATCTGCTCGCTTGCACCTTTTCGTATCAGTTCCTTGTAAGCTGAATTCCCCATCCAACCATAACCCTTGTAGAGCCGTTGGTTCACCCCTGTATAAAGCAGGCGGGAGTTACATCCGCCAGTTCGTCAGAGGATGTTTCAAGGTCCGAGATATAGAGTTTACGCTAGTTCCTTGGTCGTCAGGTTAGAAAATAACTCGAATCCTTTCTCTTTGTCTAACAAGGCTTATCACAGAGTCCTCTTGGGTTCAGTGGACGTTGCTCTTGGCCAAGACACAGTAGATATATTTACAGTAAAAGTCGGGATAAATCCCATGAAACATGTTTTCGACGTCTCCCTTTAGAAATCCTTCAAACATTATTGCAAGTCGTGCCGATTTACTCCCGCGGGGGAGTGGCTCGGGTAGTAAATTATTGGGCTGATAGTGGACAGAACCTTACGTTGATCTCCATGGACCTTACCACATACGGAGTTGGACTCACTAGGGCTGATGTACGAGAATAGTGGTGCAACAGCCCTCCCTTGTTAGGAGTAACGCATCATGGAGTTGTGAACATGCCCGTAAAAGTGGCCTATCATTACCTGCATATCCTTGAGAAATTAACCAACTGGTCCGATGATCCTCCATTGTCACATCGGTTCCTGAGCCTTGGTTTTACAACAATCTTTACAAATGCAACACCGACCCAGGTAATACTTCTTTGTCTTTACTCAACTGTATGTTTGACTTCTTTCCTAAATGCATTTCGATAGAACTTGAACTCTCAGCATGCGTCAAGACCATACGCCATGGCTACCCTCGATCCTAGTGTGAATATCTACAACACATCAGTCATACCGCCGCCAATTGGCCAGGAGTCCAACTTTGACCGAGCCCTCTCGGACGTACAAATCGCGACAATTGCTGTCTTTGCAGTGACATACTTTCTAGCCACTGTCTCGCTTGCTCTTCGATATGCCACGAGCGTACTGGTCGTTAAGGAATGGGAGCTCGATGTCATTCTCATTACGCTCGCATGGGGAATGGCGTTGGGCTACTTTATCTCTGTTTGCTTAATGATGAAGTATGGTTGGGGATCGCATGCTTGGGATGTCTCGCTGGCTGAGATTGTTCAGTATAACAAGGTTTGCGACTTTCTTTACCTTGGACATGTTTCTTTTTCTGACCGTATTAGTACCTCTCTCCGACGACATTGACATACATGTGGAGTCCGACTCTAACAAAGCTCTCGATTCTGTCCGTCTTGTACCGCATCAGCCCAGCTCGAGGCTATCAAATCTCAGTCTATGTCATTGCTATTGGGTTACTGATCTATACCATCACTTTCACGGTGCTTCTTTCAGGACCTTGCAATCCCAAGGACGTTGGATCGGGTGTCTGCTTAAACAATCTCGCCATTTCCCAGGTCGTCTTGAATATCGCCACCGACTTGTCCATTATCATTCTCCCTCTTCCAACTTTACATCATCTCCAGATACCATTTCGACAAAAGGTTGTCGTGGGGTGCATTCTATCAATCGGTTCTGCGTATGTATTCATCCACGTACTTGACCATATCTTCAGAAACTAATCTCAACACGCTGTAGTGTTTTGATCGCATCCATCGTCCGCGCCCCTTACGTTCGCATCTTCGCCACCAACCCTGATTTCACACGAAAACAAGCCGAAGCAGGTGTATGGTCCCTAGTTGAGCTCAACATGGGCATTGTGTGCAACAACGTGATGCGCCTCAAGCCCTTCCTTAGAACATATCTCCCCAGGGTCCTCACATTGCTCGGGCTCACAGGCAAGTCGAAGAATAAAGGAGATAACCCATCGAAGTCTAGTGGGAACTGGAGGGGCAGGCCTTCGCACAGTTATCAGCTGAACAGCCTGGAGCATGAGGATCCTCATAATAGGAGTTATAGAAAGGAACCTTCAGTGGAGGCACATGTATTTGGAGACTCGGATAAGGAACCATCGCGACACAATGGAAGTACTGATAGTATACTAAGGTCGTGACAGCGTGATGCGTTTGACTGACCTAAGTAGATCGAGGTCAACGCGAGCGATGAGGCTGGACTAGGGCTAGTAAAGGTGATCTAATAGACACTAGAATAGGCTTATGGATCCAAGATTTCTCATATTGAGCAAAACCCAATTTGACAACGTTATCCGACATATCCCTCCCTCAAGCCGCATTCCTATACCGAACTATCGCATACTACGCTCAACAAAAAGCAGCTTCCTCGTCCGACCGAGTTTCCAAAACCGGCACAGTAATTCTGCCCAACACGATTCTGCCGACAGTCAGCATATGAATTCCCGATAAAATATTCCTTCCTGCCGCTCTCATGGATACCAATACCAAGAATCAAACGATCTCAAAGATTAAGAAGAAGCACAACGTTTCCCCACTTCACTCGCTTTCATCACCCCCTACGATACCACCTCGCTTCCCTCTTGTAGTAAGTCCCTGCTGAGATGCAAGAAGTGCAGGGCTTTGCCATATTTTGAACTGGAGAGTCAACTTCAGCAGTGATGGCGCTACAGGTGAACCAGCATCCAGTCTTTGTCGTGTATGCGCGTTGCCTAGTTGAATGGCCGCATAGATAGTGGTATGTGTGCACGACCCAGGTACACATTGCGATCTTGCGCAAGAGCTTGGACGCAATTGATTGTTGACTTGGGTATTGGGTTATGCAGGCGGTTGTATGATTATTCGAATCTCGACGTAATAAACCACTGACAGTGTATGACGTATTTGTTCAGTTTTCCTGGTGAGCACTGAGTTGTTGACTAGAAAGAATGATCGAGATGTAAAATAGTAAGGACGAGAGCCTTGTTTCTATTCTACATATTCTGTGCATATTATACGCTATATGTAAGTAACAATCCCGTGATTATCACATACAAATAATGATACAATCTGACTCTCATCTCCTGTTAGTTATGTCTTATATTCTATGACCAGGGTTTTGACAAGGATGCCCAAAGTGCATCCCACGACTAGGGTTCTTCGATTTCACTGTTTAGCGTTGCTTAGACCCGCAACAAATGCTCCAGAAAACAGGTACGAATATTGGAAGAAATTCTAGTAGTCACCTCTTTGAGAAAGTTGTTATCATATAATTCATATTGATACAACTTCAAAAAGCCTTGTGAAGTTCTCGATGCAAGAGTACCTTTTATTCGTCGGGACCAGGTTTCCGAGTAAGCAAGGCGGAATCCTACAGGGCGAATGGCTGCTCACGTAAGCCAATATCAGATCAGTGCTATTGCTGTGCCACTTGACAGCTTGAAAAGGCAGATTCATAACTGGAAATTCGGAGAAAGACTAATCCAGCTACTGTTTTAGTGACGGAGCTGAGAATCCTACAAAGCAAGGATGGTGTGACAGGGTCACTCATTGGTTGAATCTCATTGCCTCACTGATGACTTAGCACACCATGTCAGCATCGCTTCTGGAAGAATGAGGCCTCATACTGTTGATTGTCCCAGGTGATGCAGCATTGCTTGGTTGAGATTGACAAAAGTCTCAATGACTCCCATTGCTGCTTCATTCAGTCAAGTCAACGCAGCCTCGAGCATAAGGCCGGGGCGAATACGACTTTAAGGTTCTCATAATATGTCTTCATCTTTATACTGCTGGCATGGTGCATCCAAGTCAAGCACCATGATACATTAGCGTAATTTGCCAGCTAATCCCACAGTTGCCCTGGTGCGGGGTTATGCCAACGAATTTCAGCTCAGATGCATAGATATGCTCTCTTATTGGAGGATGTACTTTTTGTACCACCATCACCGAGGCCTCCTTGAGGCGAAAAGGTGCCATAGCCAGACTGTCCGTAAAGATAAATGCAGACACAAGGTTGAACCCTTTTATGATCTCTATCGAATTCCATAAATCAGCATAATGAATAAGTGCTGGTTTGTTCTCGAGCAGTCGTTCTTTCACCCACCAGTATATGCCAATGCAAGTAAGGCTGGCGGCAAAGCTGAAGGAGACCTGCGACTTGGGGATGTTGTCCACAGTCCGAAAGACCTTTACCCCATTTTAACCAAGGGTCCTCTTCCTTTGTTTACCCCCGACATGCGTATCTCTTCTTCCCAGCTCTGCGGATTCGCATGGGATAACACACATGAGCGTGGAGGCGATGTAGCAGTGGGAGGCGGACTTCCTATTGTAAGTGCCGTTGGCGCCACGGTACAGACCGAAGTCAAAATCGAATTCAAGAAGACTGTGAGGAACTGGGTCAACTTTGAAACGATGGACATAGAAGTTGTACAACCGTCAGCAGGATACATTAATGCTGTCCTCAAGACAGAGAGCGTTAAGGACTATATCGATCAAAAAAAGATTCCTTTCCTGGATCGCTGGACTGTCTACGTGGTAACAGGACTTATGATTGGTAGAGCACGCGGAACGGTTGGCAATTTGAACTCCAGCTCTCACGGTACTAGTGGTGGTCCCGAAGTGTAAGATCCCAGAAGAATTCTGTCGCGGTCATCTATACTAATGTCTTCAAGGGATATTCCCGGTGTTGCCAGTGCAAAGCTGAACGCAGGTATCAAGAGCAGCAACGAAATAAGCAAGTCGGCTGAGGTGCAAGGAGACCGGATCTGGGCTGTCCGCTTTGCTAAGGTTCACAAAGGCTTGTTGAGGCACAAATGGATGCAGACTGAGGAAATCATTGGTGCCGCACTGGATGGAAGCGAAGAAGAAGAGAAAGTTGACGAGGTTTTGATTCATGAAGGAATAACTGATTTCTAAATTGCGCATGCTGCGACCGAACGAGGTCATTTTATTTTTATTAAGTGAAGGGGGAGCAATGGGAGCATAGATGAGTGGCTGAAGCCTTTCATGTTTAATATTTGGGATATACGTACATGTTGAGGTAAATGCTTATGTGTGCTTTACTACACAATTTCAATGAGTATCTGAATTAGATTTGAATA
>PVQA01001537.1:0-13973 GCA_002980515.1 Fusarium burgessii | reverse complement strand
AAAATGAAAATAAAGTAAGTAATATGTAAAAGATAATTCAATATGAAAATTATATAGATGTTTAAAGAAATCTTATAATTAAATGAGACAGCAAAATCAAGTATTGGCAACTACCCTGCAGTCAAGCTGAGATGACGTATGTACTCTCGCATTATCATTTTTCTTGACCGCGATTAAGGTATCGCATTTTGATTGGCACTAGAAAGTACTAAGAATCTTGTTCGACTGAATCAGGGGGATAAGTTGATGGACATGGACAAATGTAGAACGATGAAACGGTTAGGTTGTAATAGTGTAGAGGACATCTTTTCGTGGGAGGAACATCTTCGCATAACTTGGATAACTCCTGGCTGGAAATGCATTATGTCAACCCTACAACCCTAAAAAGAATGTTCCATTCCCTTCATTTATCTGCAGTAAGAATCGCGTCAAAGGGAACAGCACAGCTAAAGTGCTACTGGATATAATACCAGTAACTTCTGTAGACTAGAAAAGAAGCTGCATAACTTACTGGTGGAGAATCTCAGTATTATTGGTCAAACAAGTGTTGACAGTAATATCATTCTATTTCCTTGACAAGCTGCTACTCAACATAAGACATCTGGTGCCGGCGATGCGAAAAAGACGGAAAGGATCAGAGGCCGGCAGTTATCGAGACCGCCAAGGGACTCATGTCCTCCAATATCATTTACGTTTCAGCTTCCCCTTGTCATCCTGTGAAGATCATCTTCGTTGGCATCATGGATATAAGCAGCTCAGTAAGGAAGGATACCATATTCGAGCTCCGTGCTGTAAACTCACCAACTAACTCCACTGCGACTCTAAGGATCTGGCCATCATTGAAGGGAAGATAGGTCATGTGTGAGTTAGTCACGTTGCCAAACACAACCAGAAAACGCTCAGACTCGGCGTCCAACGTGACACACTGCCTCAAACTCAAAATGATCAACAGCAGACGTGAATAAAGATGACGAATGGGATAAGTGACTTGTATACATACATCAAAAGCTTCTCATCACGATCTACGCTGACAGGAGAAGCATAGGAAATATTGAGCGACGTACCATTGATGAAGCAGTCAAGCTACTTAATCAAGGAGAATAGTTTTAGTTGAAGAACTTATCCTTCAGAGTGATGGGACTGTTCTTATCTACCTACCTCTCGAGAGTACCAATTGGGCTTCTGATCCTGAATTTGCTTGTCTTTACTATGCGGATGGATTTGTTTCCCCGGCTTGTAACTCGGCCTCTCAATTGTGTATTGCAATTTGATTTACCGACTTTTGGAGTTAACCGCCTGTCTCGCAGACAAACTTACGGGTACCGGCTCTTACAGTTATGGTTCAAGCAAAATCGAACCAATTACTTTGATGATCTTGGGCGGAAGAGGAAACTTTTGTAAGCGGGCTCTTAGCAACACGGCAATTCGGGCTCCACTATTATCTCGTATTCCGGCATGTCTCAGTTGCTTGCGAGCTGAAGATCATGACAGGTTGGAACTTTCTCTGGAGCCACTTTTATCTGAGGTAAGACTTAAGGCAACTAGTCTCCTAAGTGATACAGGCTCGCCTTGGATGTAGCGGCAAGTGTAAGTAAGCGGCTCTTTTTAACCGTGATGAGAATAATATATTTGCTGAAAGGGGCAATAGACGGCTTTGAAGGGATGTTACTGTCGGTCATGGGCCAATTACAATTGACGGATCGTCGTTCAACTCGCGTGCAATTGGTGGCCAGATACTACAAGATGTGTGATTGGATAGATCAACATTGGAATACCTTCATCCAGCAGAATTCATGAGCAAAAAGATCTTTTATTGTAAGTTTGGAGTCAATTCTCTTGTATCTCCTCTCACGTGTATCATCAGAGAAGGGGGCTAAAGCTGAGTATAAGTAGAAGGTTATATCCTGCCAACATTCGAACTATTCTCATCATCACATTCTCAACCATCTCAGACTCCAAGACTCATCATATACACCAAGCCTTATTTCCACTCATCAAGTCAACACCATTCAAACATCAAGTGAGAAACATCTCGGCTTTACATGATATCTCCAGCTGACTTTAGTTACAGAATGCAGTTCACCACTCTTTTCGCTACTGCTATGTTGGCTCTCGGCGTTTCCGCAGAGGGCATCAACTGTAAAGGCAGCAGCAACTGCGGCAACGTCGGATTCCATTTGACCGATCTCCGTGCAACAGCCGAGGGCCTGGACGACAACAGAACGTACCACAACGGTGAGCACATTGTATGCTGGGAGAATCTCGCCCATACTGGGTTCTGTGCTTTCCTTCAGGGCACCGGCGGTATCCTTGGCAGTGATATCAAGAGGCTTCTTCAGGATTTGGTCAATCATGGTTGTGGCAAATGTGGCAGCGTTCCTGTATTCTTCCCTGGCGACAACAACCTCGGCGATCACGGATTCCTTACTGTCAACTACGTCTTTAAGCCGAACTGCAATGGCATCTGCTAAAGGTTGTGCGCCCTAAAAGCTGTTGTGCTACTGGCAATGTCTTGGACATTATCTTCTGTCTTTTGCGAATGGATCAAGGCTCGACAACCTACAATTCTGTTCTTTTTAGTTTAGGAAGTATATAGACTAGGCTGACTTTCATTAAACTTACATTGCTTTATTGAATCATCGGAGAATAACAGTAATGTCCTGAAACTGTCTTTTCATTGGCAACCACTCTGTTCCTCTCAGTAGTTGATTCAAAGGCTTCATGTAATAACCTGTAACCCAAGTCGCCCACCACATCATGGAGGCTTCGGCACCTTCAACTGGCAAGCGTCAGCTGGTGGGTGTCGATTTGGCAACGGTTAATTGGGAATGGCTGATCAAAAGTGGCAAATCGGTGCAAAAGTCTATTTGTGACCAACGATTAGCTATCCAAAAATTGCCCTTTGTTCAGCGAATTTCTAGTCTCTCTATCTTTATATTTTTAAAGATACCTCGTATATGATCCCATCTACAACCCAGAAAGTTAAGAACGACCTGATCCACATATTTATAATATCGGTCAGGACCAATACTCCTTCTTAGTAGTCGAAAGACATCCTCGCCAAGCATCGCGATCAGCATATGCTCTGCAACTTCACCACTATTTGTTATCCCAAAGTATCCATTTTTCTATAAAGACCAAATCTGCATCATATCCTGACATTTTCTCCATTAGCTCGAGGTTGAAAAACCTTGAATCAATAGACTCCCGGTCATTATCACGCTTAAATAAATATGCTAAGTCTACCCTTCAAGTAACCCCAACTATTATTTAGTGCCACTAAACACAGGCAATTCCACATTAAAAAATGAATCTCAAGTACGATAGACCAAGCGCCTAAGCTTAATTAGTATTAGCCGTCCACTATCGACAAAAAGGACTAACGCTCAACGTCTAGACCCGTTCCTGGATGGGTGTAAATTGTGGAGGTTGCCAATAGTTATCAATAGTGACAGCTAACTAGCCTGAATGTCGCTGAAAGAGACGCTATTGGCCGCCAAGTGCTAAATAGTTTGTAAAGCTGAGTCGTTCGAGGCTTTATAGACTTGAGGGGCCATATATAGATAGCGAACCAACCAGTTTACAATTCTTTTTTCGGAGGTGCGCACTCATTCAGTCTTTTCTTGAGACCTGCTCTGCGGCGGTCGTCTTTACTGACTCCTTTCATGATGCAGTCCAAAATTGCGCTCCTAGGCTTGGCCCTAGTTAGTTTTGTTGCTGGTGGTCCCTGCAAGCCAAGTAGCCGAACCATCGTGAGCAGCCTTTCTGTTACGTCGTCTGTTGTGACTGTCGATATTTCTGAGAGCTCCACCGACAGCCGAACAAACATCAACAGTCTCACCATCACATCATCTGCTGAGACGACTAAAGTCCCTAGCTTGACTGTCCCCCAATCGTCTACCACGACTGAACAAGAAGTGATCATCATCACGAACGCTATTTTAGGAGGTGCTTTTGCCAGCCGTGACCCAAACAGCCCAAGTGGCCTCACAAATTTTGCCGCATCTGGAAATGTCGAGTTCCACCAAGGAGGATGTTACCGTGCCGATGATAGTATCGATGATGGCTGCGCTGCTCTGAGTGCCAGCGGAAACAGCGACACAAAACGAAGCTTCTTTAGCTCTTTTGCTAGTATTTACCAGACGGTTCGATCAGTCCCACGAAAGAAGTACACTATCCAGTTCTTTTATCTTGTCAACTCTGCTGGCAGCCAAGGCTGTGTTGCGAGTGCGACATTTGGTAATACAGAGTTCTATTCTCAGCCTGCTTCTAACCCTAGAGGAGCCTTTTGGGCCAGAGTGCTTGGACAGGTTGAGGCCGTTTCTGACCTACCAACGTTTGCTATCTCACTGACATGTTCTGGTGCTGGTACCTCCTCCATTCTGGTTGACTCAGTCTTCATCTCCGATCGAGTTACCCCAGATACCATCAATGACTTTAAGCTTGACTTGGCGGGAACCCTCCAATTGAGACTACGACTGCTATCAGGGCTGAAGAGTCTCCTTTCCGCACAACAGGGCCCAGCGAACCAACCCGCACTGGTGGTTTGCAGAACACGAGCACTGAGAAGCCCATCTCAACAGTCTCTTCAGAAGTCAGTTCTGAGACTGTCACCGACACCAAGTCCACCGAGTCTGACCCCAAGACTCCCAATACTGCTCAAGAGGGCAGCGCGACTATGACAACCTCTCTAGTTGAACGCACTTCAGGAGGCGTCACTGAGATCACGACTACCAGATCATCTACAACATTCATGGCTGCTGAAGAGACCAGTACGGCCTCGTCTCCCGAAACAACTGGCCCAGTATCACAAGAGATCAGCTCTAGTTCCCAACCCGATATCACGACAACTTCTCAACCCACAAACACTGCCTGCAAAACAACATGTGAGACTATCGAAGACTTTTACTTACATCTCGATGATTTCGGTTGCGATCTCAACGGTGTTTTTGTGAATAGTGATGCCATTTATACCCTTCCTGGTGAAGAAGTTGGTGCGGCTCAAACGCACTGGTATAATAACAATGATGAATGTGCTGCAATTTGCAAGACTCTACCTGGATGCATGTCAGCTGGTTTCCAGAGACTCTCGGGCAGGTGTTTCTACTCCAACACACTCGTTTCCCGAGACGACATACGCGATGGAAGAGACAGTCAAATGGTCCATTGGTTTGGTATGGAGTGCTTCACATGCTCCTGCGGTTCTGGCGAGACATTGACATCTGCTGTTCCTACCACTACTCGAGTTCGCGAGCCAACCAGCTTCGTCACAACCGCTAAAGCTACTCAGCCAACAGGCGTTTGCCATAACAACCGCGGCCAGCAGTGTGAGATCAACCCATCAAGTGTTGAGAACAACGACTATGTCTGCATTGGTGGAGGCGTCTTCACCGGACAGACCTGGACAGTTCCTCGTTCAATGTATCCCATGCAGGAGAACGCGGAGCAGTGTGCGGCCATCTGCGACACTCTGGAGAACTGTGAATCCTCTGGATTCTTCGGCATGGAGAACCACTGTCTCTTCACAACTACAAAGATACAGTCATCCGACTTTGCGGAGCCTGATCCGAACTACGATGATCCTGGTCTGGACCCCAAAAACAGTGTTTGGAGCCATAGACCCTGCTGGACATGTCCAACCTGCGTCCTGAGTAATGCGCCTCTTCCCAAGAGTCCAACGTGCAACTACAAGCAGGGAGACTCTTGTTCACGTGTAAGCGCGGATGGCGTCATGTGCAACTACTCGGGAATGTTACCTGGGACTTTTGGAATTGATGGTAGCGTGTATACTGACCAGAGTTCGTCTGGCAAATGTGCTGCTATCTGCAGGAAAATGGCCTGGTGTTTGGGTTCTAGTTATAGAAACGGCCAATGTATGTTTTCAAGCAAGACACTCATGCCAGATGATTTTCTGGACAAGCACACATACGATTTTGTCTGGGACGATCCGTCTTGCTTTGAGTGTCCTGGTTGTTCCACTTAGAGAGGATTGATTGTGTTATTATAGAGCTCATAGACTTCCTTCTTATTGTACTATCCTGCCCTCGTCCAGCAGAGCGAAATAATACAGCAGGTCTACTTCCTAGGTAACGGCAGCTCAGCTAGTCAAACCATTACTGTCTCTGGCGCCCCTCTATTGACAGAACCCTTGGGCCAGAGACAAAATGTTGATCCCGTGCCTGAAAGCAACACATCTGGGGCTGACATTCTAATGTTGCCGCTTGGTCGCGTTGCACTCGCACGGTCTGGCGACAAAAGGTCAAACGTCAACATTAGTTTCTTACCTCGTGATGAAGCGGCATGGCCTTGGCTAAGGACTTTTCTCACGCGTCACGGGATGCAAATCCTTATGGGCGATGACTGGAGTGAAGATGAGATGTTTGTCGAGAGAGTTGATTTCCCTGATATTCACGCGGTGCATTTTGTTGTTCATGGTGCGCTGGGAAATGGTGTAAGTAGCTCAGCCAGACTTGATGCCCTGAGTAAATGGTTTGCAGGGTTTATCTCTGCAGTACATGTTCCTATTCCCAAATAGTCTTATCTTTAGTTTTACTTTAGCTCTCAGAACAAGTGAATTCTTTGTAGCCATCTATTATCAGTAGGACGGTGAGCAGAACGATGTTGCTGACTGATGTCATGGGGATTTAGCGGCCATCCATATCCGCACCGGGTATGGATGGGATGGCCAGATTTAGCCCGGCGATTAGTCAGCCAAGTCAGATGTAAACCCCGCAAGGTTGAATCTCGTTCTCTAATTCTTTCGAGTCTCTTCCAGCTAATATCTGCCTGATCGCCCTATGCGCTCTGCCCGTGATTCGTGACATCAAAAACAGTATCTAGTTCTATTTGAGAGCATGTTCGGGCTTGTCCACTTGTCCCATCATGACCAGCCTCGAGGCCGTCAGCATCGAGGAAGAATCTCGCAGAACGCTTCGCCGATCATCGAGACGCAAAGACAAAAAAAGACACGGGACCGTGATGCGTATGTTAGTGTTGATATTGCTGATGTCAAGTTGACGGATGCTACTGTCGTTGGGACTGGCACTGTTGCTGCGGCTCAACCTACTTGGCTCGACGGCCTGACGCTCGATTCTGTTCTTCAGGTTTCTTCCAATCTTCTCGATCCATTTGACACTCTGTGCGAAAGCCCTGAGCGGTTGAGGCAGCTTCTGAGACACCGTAAGGCCCCAACTCTACACCAATCAGCCTTGCGCTACAATTAGCGGCTAATGTTTCCCCCATAGCATCAGCTATGTCTGCTGGAGAACCGCTGTTTCGGATCGACCAACAGACTAATTCTGTTGTATTCCAAGGCCTAGTCAATGAAGATGGCCTGACACCGTTGTTAACCCACAAGACATTATTTCATGCTCTATCTCTTCTCCTGGCTTTAGTAGCCAACGACTGCCAACCCAACTATGAGACGATGCACCACCGCGGCCAGGTCCTCCGGTCTCTCAATCAAGATTTATCCCATTTTGACGGTGATGCAACTTTACTCTATACCATCACTGCCATCCTCATGCTGATAAGCTATGAATACCGAGTCCGAGACACCCGGACTGTTGGTGCCAGCGCCGCTACGCATATATATGGCCTTCAAACTATAATCTATCAACGTAACATTTTGTCCAGTAGATATAGCGTCGCACATGTCAATCAAATTCAGCGTGCTTTGTTCTGGCAAGACATAATCTGCTCCCTTGCAACTGGTACACCTCGCCTCTTGCAGGTCGACAATCATGAGGTCTTTGCTAGCTTGCGGGAGAACCAGGCGTACCGTAGCTACTTTGTTTTGCCGCAAGGGTTTAGGCCGCATATCCAGAAATGGCCTGTAACGTCATCTGCCGTGTTCGAAGACCTCAACGCATTATGCTTCCTCGTGGACGGAATGCACAAACGAGAAAGAGCTTCAATCCAACTGTTCGATAATCACATGGACACCGCTGTCGCTTCAATACCGTTGATGGAGGACTTGGATGATGAGGGCTACCCGTTATGCAATAGCCAAGCCAACTTGGAGATTCGACTTGTGGACCTTCTAAGTGAAACAACGAGGAATAATTCACGGAATCAGGAAGGCCTTATTTACAGAGCGTGCCTATTTGCGGCGTATCTTTGTACGTACAGGCTGTCTGCAGGTCTCTGGGAAGGTCACTTTGCGCCTGAAAAATGTGTGACCGAGATACTTGATTGTATGACAAACTTTACAAGACAAATGTCGCCGTGGAAGCCTGCGCCGGATATAGCATTTTGGTTGCTGTATTTGGCTGGTGGCCTCACAAAGAGTCAGCTCTATAAGAACCAAGCGGCTATGTTGGTGCAACGTTATCGATGCTTCTACTCGACTGGTTATGATCAGGACTGGGAGGTTGTAGAGATGAGATTGAAGAAGTTCATATGGTGCGAACATATAATGCATCAAACTCTTTGTGAGTTTTGGCAGCAAAGTCAAGATGCTGGCTGTTAGAGCTAGAGAAAAAGTTGGATTTAGAGAGTGGAGATGCAGGGTAATCTGCTTGACTTGGTTCCGCCTGGGCTTTTGCAGATGCATGCATATCCGCCATCTAACCAGTCAAGCAATTATGTTCATAAGAGAGTCAAAGTTGGGCTAAATCAGCGGCAATCCCTTGACCACAAAAATTCAGCCATGGCAGATTAAACCGGCACTTCATGACATTTTGGGAAGGTCCTTGGAATAGTCTGTAAGCTAAGCCAAGCTTTAAATTAGTGGCGTTGATCTAAAACGACGATCTTTATTTTCTGTATTCAGCCGGCCAATCTTCTGGTTCTCATAGGTCACCTGTGCTGCGCCAGAACGAAAATGGGTATTAACGGAACGAATATCAACCCGTCTTACTATTCGCCTCGGAAATGCTGAGCTCTCCCAATCTTCTTCTAACAACACATTCTTCAGGGGTCAGAAATTTTCGGCACTTGCATCATTAGTGGCTATAGCTAATCTTGTGAAAAACTGGAGAAAGGTCAAATTCTCAAAGACTAATGGTCAGTATTGTCCGTCAAACGAGAAATACGGTTACAATGAAACCATGTAAGGCTGACTGGTAAGGTAAATCTCGCACAGATTCCCAAATTAAGCCAGGACCAGCGCGCTGCCAAAGAGGAGCGAGGAGCCTTCATAATAAGTACTATCAAAAGGCAGCCACCTCTTTCTTTCCACTTTGAACCCAAAATTAAAAACTGGTCCAACATAACTGATAACCCCAAACCGTTACGGCTGGGCCCAGAAACAAGATGGTTGAGCTGACTGTGGGATACGTTGCTGGTATCATTGCCTTTGGCATCGTGATTGGTAAGTTTTGCTTCCAGATCCGACAAGACCTTTGCGTGAAAGAGAATACCAGAGGTGTACTAACTCGGCTGTCAGCGCAACTGTTTTGTCCAACAGCCATCACTTTAATTATTGCTGGCCAGCTGCGAGATCGTGAGACAGCGGGGACATGGTAAGTTCATCCGACCCCTTTCTAACTTGTCAAAGTAGACTGACAGAGTACAGGACGACTGCTGGGCGGGTTCTTCAAAGTTCTCACTGGCCTACCCTGCTCCGAGCTGACTCGACCCAACGCAAGGGCGTACGAACGTCCATTTCTTTGATGGCCTCTATGGTACCATTGATCGCTTTGCTCATCTCCCTTGCTGGAGTCATCACTCCTCTGGGACTGTATGAACAAGACGAAAATGCCAACGAATCTACCTCGGCAACCTTTGAATACGTCAAAGACTCGAGTACCTTCCTACAAGGCACCTCACCGCGCGACAACAAGACCTTTACAAGGATATGCAACTACTCACCCATGTGTATTGCTCCCTGTCCGTATACTTCTGATGTCACCATTTATTCATCCGACAGTCTGCAGTCTAATTGTACAGTACTCTACGGCACTAACACAACTGTGCCGAATATCCTCCACGACATCTATATGAGCGGAACCAGCAAGCTTCGAACCACCATTTCGAATTACTTCGACATCCAATGGCGCCAGCTGACCACGCAGTATAACAAAAACTACAACAACGGCACACCTATTGCGGTTGGTGTCTTTCGACCCCTCGAGTCATTCGCATTGAGAGACGACGTTCGACCAGTTGAAGGACTCATCGTCGATAGCAAGAATGGTGGTGTTGGCCTGAGGAACCATACATTGCCCGTCGGTCATACGCAGGGCGCCACCTGGACCGAAGACTTGCTTTTCCTTGAGCCTGAGACAGAGTGCGTGAATCTCAATGTCTCGATAGACTTTGAGATTAGCACCAGCTCCAATTCGAGCTCTGGTATAGCCGTCACCAAGCTTTTCATGACCGACCACGGTGGCTTCGTCGATATCAACAAGACCAAACCCGAGAATAATGCAGAGAACGACAACAAGCCGGACCTGAAAACACGAGCATATAAAGGAGCCTGGTACACCAATGGCATCAATATGCTCCTTATGAACATCACGGACCAAACCGACAAGACCAAAGGGGTGAAGGCATTCGATAGAATTGATTCCAAGATGGATCAAAAGTGGAAGTTGCCTATCACAGAGATCTACCATACAAAGTACCAGTCGTTAGACTTCCTCAACAACTTTGGTAGCATGATGGGTATGGACAAGACGTCAAGTAACTTTTCAACAAAGGGAAAGATATACGATAACCCCTTCAAGATCAAGGCTGCAGACTATGAGGGCGCAAGTGAGTATCTCCTTCATAAACAGAGTCGTTTCCCTGCGTTGCTAACATTGATTTCAAGAACTCATTTGCCAGGGCACCTCGCTGAATGCTCCACCCAAGCTCAACAATACATATGTTTCCTGCAGTCTGGTCCGTGGTGTCCCCAACAGGGTTGATGATGGTCCTCCAAACCTGTTCGAAGATGGTAGCAAATGGTCTTCGCCCCTGTATTCTTGCGCTTCAGCTGTCAAGGCCACTGTCAAGGCAGTCACATTCTTCCACAACGGTACTAGCGACAGTATAGAACGACTGTCTATCAAGGAGGTGAAGGAGAAGGTTTACGAGAGCGAGGATGACATGCCGCTTTGGGGTGTTGAGGACTCATCCTTGGGTCTCGCTCAGTTTCAACCAATCTGGGGCATCGTGGATCCTACGTTCAAAGACCATCGCAACGTCAGCACCCTCCGAGCCCCATCGCTATATATGCTTGGCTCAGCCCGAGAGAACTTGTTTGCCACGTCAGGCTTCAACCCTGGGTTCTCCGAGATGAACATCCCTGGATCAATTGTACCCATCTCAGCACTCGCGACTATTGCCGATAGCCGCGATAGCTCAGAGCCAATCATTGACTTTACTGCTCAGCGAAGCATGAGTTTGTGGCTGAAGTGGAAAGAGTTCTCTTCCTCTCAAGATTCGATGCCCATGGTTATTAAGCTGCTCTGGAATGACCTTGCGGCTTCCGCCTTGGTGGGATCCAAGGGAGTGCTTGGAGCCCGGAACGAGGAGCCTGATCAAGCCGCTGAAGTCAAGTTGATACCGACTGTTCGCAAGATCAAGTACCATTGGGCTTTTGGCATACCCGCATTCATTGTTGTCTTGGTTCTAGGCCTCATTTTTCTTATTGTAATGGCAATGGCTGTGGCAGGCAAATCGAGCTTGGACCTTCTCAGACATAGACTCAAGCAAGTAGCTGTTGGACGACTCTTGACGTCGGTTTTCCATACCGACTCAAGCAGCCTCATCATGCCACCATCGGCATGGAGCAAGGAGAATGGCAACAAGCAAATTGATATGGCTGGTGCATGCCCGCTCCCTGGAGGACCTCCTCCAACCATGGTCAATCCTCAAACTCAACCTTTTAATGCGCCTCCTCAGCAGTTCTACCATGCGCAAGGTTACCCAACACAGCCCTTTGCTCCGCCACAACAGCCACCGGTACAATGGAGGGGAAGTCCTGATGATACTGCTGATAAAATTTATGAGTTAAAACAGTTCTCCAAGTAAATAGTTAGGATAAGAGATATATAATTATTTAATTCTACAATTATATATAACTAGTTTAATAAATAAGTAATAGAGATAATACAGGAAAAGAGCCGCGACTGGAGCTAGAGCAGCGGGAAGCGGAAAAGAACTGAAATACAACAGTGCTGAGGACGACAAATCGTGTACGTCGTCCCCCCGTAATCCAAGACCCGAGGTTGCTGCACTGCCAGTAGACATCTTACATTACAGTGGAGATACCTATTAAATGAGGGCAGCGACAGCAGCAATGGCAGCTACAAAAGCTATAGAAGTACCAGTCTGCTTGACAGAACCTGCAGTGACAGGGACGGTGGTTGGCTTGCTGGAACCCGTGATGCCAGTGGTACCAGCGGCGGAACCATTGCTGCCGGATCCGGAGTTACCGCTTCCAGATCCAGACTTAGATCCAGGACTGTCGCTGGAGCCACTGCTGCCAGAACCAGAGCCGGAGTTTGAGCTGTCATTGGAGGCATTGCAATCAGAGCCAGAGCAGGATCCAGAGTTACTGTTGGAACCGCTGCTGCCAGAACCAGAGTCAGAGCTGGAGCCAGAGCCAGAACTTCCGTTGGAGCCACTAGGGGCTGAACCATTGCTACCAGATCCGGAGCTACCGCTTCCAGAGTTACCGTTGGAGCTCTTACTGCCAGAACCAGAACCAGAGCCAGATCCTGGGCTGCCGTTGGAACCGGAACCAGAGTTTGATCCAGAGCTGCCACCTGCGGAACCAGATGTAGAAGTGCTGTTTCCAGAACTGTAGTGGGTAGCGTATGTGGAACCACTGTAGATGGGGACCTTGCTCTCGTTGCACTCATCAGGAGTACCCCACGAATTCTCCCAAGGTGTGAACTTGACCGCAGCCTCGCCCTTCTTGCCGCATCCACAGTCCGCAGGAATAAAGAAGACCTCGTAGTTGTACCAGTCAGAACACTCCTTTGCCCTGTAAACCGTCTGGCCTGAGCAGCTTCCATCAGAGCAGAAGACAGCAGTGTACTCTTTACCACCCTGGCAAGAGCATGGCTCAGAGATGTACACCCATTCGTCGTCACACTCGCTACCATCGGTCTCGACCATGATGTACACCACACGGGAGTCAGAACCAGACTGGGTAGTGCACTTACCATCGATGCAGATGTAGATCTCTTCAACGACAGTAGTGGTAGGGTGAGCGCCAGTAACAGTGGTGGTGAAAGAGGTAGTGATGGTGGTGGTACCGGTTACAGTGGCGGTAGCCAAGTGAGTAACAGTGACATTGGGTGCAACATGAACATAAACGGTAAGCAAAACGTTGTTGGCGATAGCACGGCGGAAAAGGCGACTGGGAGATTGTGTGTTACCACCGCAGAACTCTGACTTGTCGCCAGGGCACTTGACATCGCAAAGATCAATGTTGACGCGGCTAGTCTTGGAGGAATCAACTTCATCGCCACAGTAGCAGTCACTAAGTATCTGTTAGTCAAGGGTTCACTCAGAAACTACGTGTCAGACTTACGTGTTGTAAACTCCAAAGTAGGCATGTGCAAAGCAGGTAGCAGCACATTTCTTGAGGTCCATGGAACCACTGGATTGGGCCAGCTCGAAGGTAGGGAAACCAGCGGAAGAGCGGACGCAGCCAAAGAGTGTGAAGTCTCCGATGGACGTGGGGTTGCCAGGAACGGGGGTTGGTGTAGAGGTTGCAGAAGCAGAACGAGAGACAAAACCGGAGGCAGAGGCAGAGGCAGATCGAGAGACACTTCCAGATGCAGAAGCAGATCGAGAGACACTTCCAGATACAGAAGCGGAGGCGGAGGCGGAGGTAGTACCAGTAGCTGTCTTAGTCTCGGTAGCAGAGCCAGTCTCGGTGCCAGTCTTGCTCTCAGTAGCAGTACCAGACTCAGACTCAGTAGCAGACTCAGTAGTGGTAGCAGAACCAGTCTCAGTGCCAGTCTCGCTAGCAGAAGCAGACTTAGTGCCAGTCTCAGTAGCCGAACGGGTCTCAGTCTCGCTAGCAGTCT